>OZ025202.1:1583173-1653173 GCA_964019065.1 Catostylus mosaicus
TTGCTGACATTTGACAAGGTAAGGGCATGCTACATCTCCTCGGCTCCACTTTGGCCACCATCCTTATCAATCCTTTCAGGAAATCAACCTGATCGACGCTTCAAAGGATAGCAGTCCCATAATGATTAGAATTCTCAAAGGTGCTAATATTGGCACCCAAAGTGGGATTAATTTTGCTCTAGCCCCCTCTAGCCAAAGATAGAAGTATTGATAGAAAGTAGTGCAAGCGATTATCGATCAGTACCTTGTAACTTAAAAAATCAGGAATAACCCTAAGGACGCGACCCTCGTTGAGTTCTTGAAGGTCTCTGAACTGGAGACACAACACTAAATGATTAATTGGAGGGACACAGTTCTTTATCAGATGCTTCCGTGCTTTGGCATTGTAAGGAGAAGATGCCAGGAAAGCCTGAACCATGTAACTGGTGGGGGAGATAGGCCTCAGAAGTTAGATTTGTGAATTATTATGCTCTCGCATTGAAATTTTCCAAGCGCTCTTGCCTTGCCATTTTAGAAAGCTAGCACTCCCAGAAGAGCAAGGCAAACCTGTGACGTACAGTTAATCAGTTTCTTGTTCGCAGCAACACGTGTCTAATCCATTTGAAGCTAATTAAGGTGTTTGAGTTGAAGCTGTGGGTGAATGGAAAAATTAACCATGTAACTAATCTACGTTATTTCTTAAAAACAATAACACTGCCAAATCCATTTGACCTATACGCTTATTGACGAACCTGGTGGAGGATTTACAGAAAATCCCTTTTTTTGCAAAAGCTGAATCATCTTAACTATAAATTTCCAAGAGGTAAACATAATCATTATTGTCATTATCATAATAATAATCAACAACATCATCATCATCATCATCAATATCATCATCATTACCATCATCATCATCGTCATCATCATCATCATTAGCATCATTACCATCATTTTCATCATCATCAGCAAGAGGGCACTTCAAACAAAATGTTAACCCAATTACTCCCGATTATAATTGAATTGTACAGTAGCAACTATCGCATTTCTTCATAATGCAAGGGGGTGCTATATCTCGATCTTTTCTTAGCAATGAAACCAATCCAATTTGTTCCATCCACCCCCGTGATAATACAGTTGTACAGTAGGAACTGCTGAGTTTGGACAAAGTGCAAGGGGGGTACTTTAATTGCTGGTGTTGAGGCCTTAAAAATGTTGAACTACAAATGAACCAAGCCACTGAAGCACTATTCTTCCTCCTAAGAAGTAACCAATTCTCATTGAAGATCAAAGGGACATCTGGTCCCTCCTGGGATGAAAGGATAAGGAGCAGAAAAACCATAAATCTCTGGACAAATAGACCAATAATTCGTGTTTTTATTAACATTGTTGAAAAACGGCAAAGGTAAAGTGAACTGACCCGCCACGTGCAAGCGAGGCCAGTAACGAAACTGGCACTGGCAACGCATATATTCAATAATTTACCGCTTGCATTAGGAGCAGCAGTACCGCTTTTTTGAATTTTTGACATGTGGCGAAAGTACAGCAATGATAATGGAATGCTAAATCACGTGGTACTTTACGACCAATCACAGCTTCATTTTGCATAATACTTCTTTTGATAATTTTTTTAATAAAAATATTGAAATCCTGCAATTGCTAAGAAAGTTTGAGCACTGAAATCCTGCAATTGCTAAGAAAATTTAAGTACTGGAATCCTGTGATTGCTTAGAAAGTTTAAGCACTGAAATCCTAAGATTGCTAAGAAAGTTTAAGTACTGGAATCCTCTGATTGCTAAGAGAGTTTGAGTACTGAAATCCTATGATTGCTAAGAGAGTTTGAGTACTGAAATCCTGTGATTGCTAAGAAAGTTTGAGTATTGAAATCCTGTGATTACTAAGAAAGTTTAAGTACTGAAATCCTGCGATTGCTAAGAGAGTTTGAGTACTGAAATCCTGCGATTGCTAAGAAAGTTTGAGTACTGAAATCCTGAGATTGCTAAGAAAGTTTGGGTACTGAAATCCTGCGATTGCTAAGAAAGTTTAAGTACTGAAATCCTATGATTGCTAAGAAAGTTTGAGTACTGAAATCCTGCGATTGCTAAGAAAGTTTGAGTACTGAAATCCTGAGATTGCTAAGAAAGTTTGAGTACTGAAATCCTGCGATTGCTAAGAGAGTTTGAGTACTGAAATCCTGCGATTGCTAAGAAAGTTTGAGTACTGAAATCCTGCGATTGCTAAGAAAGTTTGGGTACTGAAATCCTGCGATTGCTAAGAAAGTTTAAGTACTGAAATCCTATGATTGCTAAGAAAGTTTGAGTACTGAAATCCTGCGATTGCTAAGAAAGTTTGAGTACTGAAATCCTGTGATTGCTAAGAAAGTTTGGGTACTGAAATCCTGCGATTGCTAAGAAAGTTTGAGTACTGAAATCCTGCGATTGCTAACAAAGTTTGAGTACTGAAATCCTGTGATTGCTAAGAAAGTTTGGGTACTGAAATCCTGCGATTGCTAAGAAAGTTTGAGTACTGAAATCCTGAGATTGCTAAGAGAGTTTGCGCACTGAAATCCTGCGATTGCTAAGAAAGTTTGAGTACTGAAATCCTGCGATTGCTAAGAAAGTTTGAGTACTGAAATCCTGAGATTGCTAAGAAAGTTTGGGTACTGAAATCCTGCGATTGCTAAGAAAGTTTAAGTACTGAAATCCTATGATTGCTAAGAAAGTTTGAGTACTGAAATCCTGCGATTGCTAAGAAAGTTTGAGTACTGAAATCCTGTGATTGCTAAGAAAGTTTGGGTACTGAAATCCTGCGATTGCTAAGAAAGTTTGAGTACTGAAATCCTGAGATTGCTAAGAAAGTTTGGGTACTGAAATCCTGCGATTGCTAAGAAAGTTTAAGTACTGAAATCCTATGATTGCTAAGAAAGTTTGAGTACTGAAATCCTGCGATTGCTAAGAAAGTTTGAGTACTGAAATCCTGTGATTGCTAAGAAAGTTTGGGTACTGAAATCCTGCGATTGCTAAGAAAGTTTAAGTACTGAAATCCTGTGATTGCTAAGAGAGTTTGAGTACTGGAATCCTGTGATTGCTAAGAGAGTACTGAGTCAATCAGAAGTTTTTTTCGAATCATAACTTCATTAACCGTCCTACTCCAAGTAGACTATGTAATCGAATGAAAAAAGGGTTCCGCGAAGGACGAAGCTTTGCTGGGGCCTTTGCAGGGAAAGGGGGATGGATAGGGGCAGAGCAGGGTAGGGTAGGGTAGGTTAGGGTAGGTTAGGATAGGGTAGGATAGGGTAGGGTGGGGTAGGGTAGGAGTAGGGTACGGGTAGGGTAAGGGTTTAGAGTAGGGGAAGGGGTAGAGGCAAGGCTTGAGTTAGTGTTAGGGTTGGTATAGTTGGTACCTGGATTTTTTTTCCATGGACACACTTATCGTAGGTTGCCTTTAACAATAAATGACAGTGTTTTGCAGTTGATTAGACATATCTAAGCCTTTTATTCCATCTGATTTCTCTGCCGTCTATTTCGCATGTTAATACATATATTGTCTCGATCTTTTGCCATGTAAAAGTTTAATAGATTCTGCGAGAACTGATACGTAGAGAGGATTATTTTCTTTATTAAATGTGCCGCAACATTGCTAGCTAGGCGATCTAACGGTAAAATAACTGACTGAAAAGTAGGTCAAAGCTATCTTTGCCACAGTCTTTTTACGTTTTGTGGTCATTAAAGGGTATGTGTAGTGGCATAAGCAATGGGGGTTTGGATGAAAATTTCCTCCCAACTAGTCCCTTATGTCATTGGATGAGATTAACTCCTTCAACGTTGGCAGCTTCTGTTCTTCCAATAATTTCCTCAGCTTTATAGCTAGCTTAGGCATGTTAAAACTAGCATTTATCTCCTTGTGCAGTGCCTATGGCTATTCAAAATTTATGTCCCTAGACTCCTACTAGATATGAACAGCGATGTGTTACAATTTACCTTTGGCGGGTCGGTACAGTTTTTGACAAACGTTTTGTTAAACGCGGCACTTGAGCTTCTGCCTCCTTCAACTCTCCCGAGTTTTAAAATGCAAGCCTAAATCCGTCAGATAGCAAAGACACATCGGACTTCCAGGATTCGTTGAAAAATCCAGAGTTCGTCAGACATCCAGAATTAGTCATACATTTAAAGTTCGTCAGATATTTGGAGTTCGTCAGACATCCAGGATTAGAGAGGTATCCAGGATTCGTCAGATATCTAAATTTTGTCAGAGGTGTAGAGTTCATCATACATTAAGAGTTCGTCATACATTTAGTGTTCTCGAGACATCAAGAATTAGACAGGTATCCAGGGTTTGTCAGAAAGGCTTAAATTCGTCCGATATCCAGGACACGATAATCTGGAAAAATTTTGGATAATATCACAGACCTTATTATAGAAATTGGCCAAACCTGCATATTGCATGCTTAAAAAGCCACCATCCAAAAAAAACGTGCATTTCTTTCCGACAATAGCTTGGATTTCAATCTGGTCGTTGGTATATTTTCTCTAGCATTATCTGCCATAGAGTGACCAATACTTGGTTTGTATCCTGAATACGGCAGTTTGATATGATCCAAAGATGCGATGATCTGATCCGTACAAACAGATTATTTTCCCTCGGACTAATAACGCCGAAAGAAAATTTCCAGTCGCAACCTGAAACTTTATTATCCTTCAAGAGCTGCCGAATTGCTCTTTGTGTTCGAAAACCCGCAAAAAACTTTCAGTGACCAAGATGTCAACTTCTTCCACACAAAGTCGATCGAAACGAAGCCCTAATGAGCATAAAAAGACCTTTATCGCTAAAGTAATTAGATTTGTAAACACGCAAAAAAATATCTTAAGTCAACTTCAATTGAACTTCAACCTGAAGTTTATGAAAATGTTTGGCAAACGGCGAGTCAACTGATGTGCCCTGTGTAGTTTTGAGCAAGAATTAAAACAAAGAAATCTAGAAACGCTGAAAAAGAGAAATTAGTTTACCTGTTCGGAGTCAATTTGCAACAGTTAGATCTTTCTGATAAACAAATCCTCACCACTTCTTGTTATGTCTGCATTGATCCCCACAGATGGTTTTCTGGCAAGGTAAGATAAAAAACAAAACATTACTTCATCGAGTTTCTCTACTACTTCTTGAGACGTGTAGCGTTGCGCTGGAAAACAAGTTGCTCCAAGGATTTGTCTATCTCGGTTCCTCCTTGAACATACCAAACTAGAAGATGGTGTGGGTGAACTGAGGACGATCTGAGAGAAGTTCGCGGATAAAAGTGCTCAAAAGCAGCTGAAATTGTCGATTTGGATTGATGAATAATTTAGCGCATGCAAATTCGTCGGTAACTGTACGAAAAATCTCGCCTGAGAAAGGCAACACTGGCGAGCGAAAAAGAAGGTTTCGTCACTTCTCCCATAGACACCTGCCACCCATAAACATCGTTCTTATGCGTTCAAAATGTGCAACGAAAAAAGTTGTGATTCTGTTGAAAGAGGCTCAAATTATAATTGAGTTTAAAATCTAGCTGTGATTACAGACTCGCTGCAAGCTGATTTGTAGACAACGGAAGGAAATTTTGCCTGCAATGCTCAAAATGTGCAATTTAGGTCAACAAATTTTGTTTTACATATGTAGAAAAGTGCACTAGATTTTGTTTGATTTTAAAAAACAACGGAAGATATGTGTTTAGAGGCCTAATTGCATTTCTTTCTTAGAAACCTATCGCGCAACTTTTAAAATGTAAAAATATATTAAAAAATGCCATTCTCCTGTTCATTTTTTCTTGATATCTAAGAAATAACTTCAATGTAAACAAAAAAGAGACGAATTTTTGCTGCATTTTTAGCGCATAGTTTGAATTTAAAACTATTTAATGATTGTACGTTAAAAAATATAAATATTATTAAACTGCAGTGTACAATTGAAAAAATTTGTCGTTTTTCAGAAACTAAAGCTACAAATATGTGTATTACAAAGTGATTTTATGGCGCCATGATTTTGCCTCACATTTCTTATTTTAAAAAATTCACAAGATGAAATTGCGAAAAAAATTATTGTATTCTTGAGACTAATACAATTTTAAATTTTAATAATAAAAGTAGCAAGAACGCAGGTTTTCAATGCCATGCTATTAGAAACAAAAAGCTTGAGACATTATTTTCCACCACCAAAAATAGAAAGTGTAACGTGTTTTCAAATTTGAAGTGCTCTAAAACCTGTCATGTCACGTTTGCAAAAAGCTAAAAACATTAGATTCTCAAATTTAAGAACGTTTTGTTGAAAATCCTCGATTCTTAAGTACCAGAATCTTGAAATATAATCTTCAATTAATGAAAGCAATGCGAGAACTTCGTGAATTTATTTTCATTCAAGTTTCATATTCAAAATAGCTCAAAGATCAACTTTCAAACCTCAAAATGTAAAATTTGATTAACAAACAAAAATGGATTATATGTTTGAAAAGCAAATTTGGATGTCTTTAGCTTGGAAAATAACATAAAAAACATTAATTGTTTTCTGAACTTGAAAAATAATGTCTTAATTTCATTTTATCTGGTTCAGAAAGCTAAAAGTATCATTCTTGAAATTTACAGAACATTTGTAGAAATATTGTTCTTTGTTTGAAGCATTTTGACATTTCATACGCAAAATAACATTAACATTGACATTAAGAATTTATTGAAGAAATCGTTTGAGAAATATTGTATTCCCAATGCAAAATGTTTTGAAATGTTAAATTTTAAATGCACCAGCACTAGTTATGAACTTTGAGCTAAATTATTGATTTAGAAAATTCCAGAAAGATTTAAACCTTTTCGAACACGAAAAATTATAATAAATTAACAAACAAGATGCGTCGAAGAAAAAGATGCTGCAAAAACATTACAAAGTCAGTAAAAACAAAAAAATTATTTTAGTTCAAAATTGCAAAATATGAAGTTCAAAGATCTCTAATATCAAAGGTTTTTTATATGTTAAGTATTTAAGATCAATGGGTGAAAAGAGACATGAGCTTGTTTATACAATTTCAATTTTGAAATTCATATGTTTGTAACAGTTTTTAAAACATTTTCCTTCCTTGATTTTAATGCATCGTATTTAGGGTCCGATTTGAATAACGAATTTGTGTCCTTTTATATCTTCTTTAGTATTTTGCTTATTAATCAATAATTTAATCAATAAAAATTAACAGGTATTTATACGATTTAATGTAAATGATGTATTATTAAGATGCGACAGGTATTCGAACGATTTTAAACTGCCATGAAATCAGCACTTTTTAGCACATGTTCTTAAGTGCTAAATTCTCAGCAAAAAAGTACCATCCATAGATAATATTGGGGACATGTTAAATGCCCCAATATTCTAACTGAATTTCTGAAAAATAAACAAATTAAAAGTGATGCTATAAATGATGCCGCAAATGCAATGAACCATGACCGTTTAATCATCATAGTAAAAAAAGTGAAAATAGTTCTTTAAAACGTCTTTTTGAGTAGATAATAACAAGAATTATAAATTTTAATAAATCCAAACAAAACGCAATGCTCCTGAACAGAAATATTAATCTGTTTTTTAACGAATAATCCAAAATCGACCCAACGTAAGTCATCAAAATCAATGTAATTTAATCTTCTCCTTACGAGTTTTCTAAATATTACTACATCTGAATATATACTGAATTTCATAATGGCCACTTTCGATATTTATTATTCTAAAATAGGGTGTTATTTTTTCAATTTATTTATCAACTGAGATTGAATATTTTCTTTGGATGTCAACCAACACACAAATTCTCCCGGTAGAGGTATAATTTTGCATTTCCATGTTTTCATTCCAATGGTAGTTCGCCTATTTGTCTGTATTCGACGTATTCACACTCTGTCAACATTAAAACTAATTTCAAACGAAAAAGTACTGACAACTGACTAGAATATCATTTGTAATCAGTATCATAAACCTTGATTTGCACTCCTTACAAACTGTTACGACAGGCGATTTTTTGGACACAAATAAAATTGTTATTGTTTATATCCATTGTATACGACAGGCAATTTTCACTCGTTGCAAGCCAGCCCAAAATAGCTACCTTCTAGAAGAATTTGTATTTGTAAGATTACATGTCATAATAAAATGTATTTTGAAAAAAGAATCATTTTGAAGTCCCTTTCGAAAGATTTCATCAACCGAAAGATTTCGAAAGATTTCACAAACAGTTTTCGGACACCTCGAAGTTTTCTAACGTCAAATTCTCCAGCATGTCATCCTTACGATACGCTGCCTAATTTTTGAAAAATCTTTTTCAAGCACGATTTCTGGGCACTGCACATGTTGGGACCCCCCCCCCCCCCACTTTTTTGCAGTGCAGTATCATAGAGAAAAACATAAAGAATATTTAAATAACAAACTGATTCCTTTCCTCACGACAGGATCCAGTCTTTACTTTCGGGTTGTCCCAGCACGTCTGTTCATATTTCAAAAACTTTAAAATGTGATGCTCTAAACAGCACAAATAAGCAGAATTCCGAGCTTATCTGCAACCCTGGTAATTCTGATTAATTAGCCCCCCCCCGCATTAAAAACCATTTCGACGCCCTGCTTTTTAGATCACCTGGGCTATATTTAGAAGTAAAGGAACCACTCCCCATTTACCCTCTTATTTACAACCCCTTCTTCTGTTGCTTGTTTTTCGTATTATTCACTTGCCATTTGTTATATAACGTAACACTAGCTTAGATACTTTATATTAGTTCCAATTAGCCTTTATTTAGTTGGATTTAATTAGCGTTTAATGCAGTTATTACTGAATTACCAACCTAAAACTAAGTAACGAAAAAAGACTTTGTAGATATTCTCTACCTGGCAAATTTCGCACTAGAAGAGGGTCTCACTTTAATTCAAATCTTGTCAAGTGGATGATCGCAATAAAGAAAGCTCTTTGAGTGACCCAGAGCTGAGAAAGTCCTTCCTAAACAACAGTGAAACGTAAGAAGCTTGAAAAGTTTGCTATAAAAATTGAGAAAGAAGATGGAGTTTCGATGAATATTAAAAGCCTTGTGACGCTTCGAATGCGTTTTATGGGTGGAACTTAGGCCCACGCAGACAGAAATCTTGCGGACAACTTTGAAGGTTTCATTGTGAAGATGATTGAAGAACACGATTTATAATTAGCATAAACATACTGTTTCTCATTGAGCATTTCTCCCTGGGTCGTGTTTACTGCGTTCGCTAGGTTTTTGTCATTAATAAAATCAGTGAAACTGAAAATCTGACTTGCTTCTCTTAACCCTTTCACCCCCGGACGAGTCTAATGCCTCAATGACAAACAAGGAAAAAGATAAGTTTTCAGGGGTAGTGTACAAAATATTGTAACTGTTCTGATGGCAGTTTTCTATAATAGTGTACGCTTTCACATGATTTATTTGACTTTGCTACCCCCTGAAAAGTGTAGATTTATATAGGTTCCGACAGTTAAGTGAAAATAAATCCGGGTGCGAAAGGGTTAAGTTCTACCCACGTTGTTAGGGTGTAGGCAGTTTTGGATATTTTTGGTCCGAAAGCTTAAGAAACAAGTATGGTTTTATAATACCATTTGAAAGAGAAGAAAGATATACGTATCATTAATAGTTCTGTATTTACAAATGCAGAGCACAAAAAGCATCAATTTTTAAAAAGTTGCACAACAAATTTGCGGAAATTTTGATACTCTATTATAACATTACTTAATTAATAGATAGGTCTTTTGTAAAATTTTATTTGCAAGTCCACATCTACAGTATTCTAGCCTTCATTAACCTGCGCTACCAAAAAAATGAAATGAAATGAAACGAAACAGGAATCTTTGTGACAGTGCTTCACCCTCAGCTTTTTCTAATTCCCGTTGAAAATGCAACGGGGTCACTATTTTTTGAAACTTCAAAGAACAGGGTTTGCACATTAACTGTGAAAGTAAATGCAGGAAAATTAATTTTCTATGAACGCAACATGAATTCTGACAGAAATTAGGTTTTCAGTTCTGAACAAAACTGTCAATAATCCATGCTGAGGGAGTATTACAGGGTGAGCTTGTGTTTTACAAAATCTGTAAAACAATCAAAATCTTTTAAAAAATTACAAAATCTGATGCAGTCTGTTCTGTCTCTTTGAGATTGACCAAAATTTATGAAAGAACTCATCATTTTGTTATATGGGGCAGGCATGTAGGGCAAGTAGGAGATTTTTCAGGAAGAATTTTCTTTTTCCATTGGCCATGTTGTAAAGTAAATTTTGCAATGCTCCCAACTTCACGACAACTTTAAGGTTTGTGTTTTTATACAGTTTTTTTATGTTGGTAATATAGGGGCATCAGAATTCGGGCACTTTCGGGATAAAAAGGGCATGTTCACAACAAAAATGGGTACATTCCCGCTGAAAAGGGGCACCTTCACGATTTGATGAGGCACTTTCACGATAAAAAGGAACCATTTTATAATGAAAACGGGCAACTTTTAGAATGAAGAGGGGCCCTTTTTACGATAATTGATTATTTTCAGAGAAAAATGGGCATATTGTTAAGCCCCCTGCAGAACCTTAGTCAACTATGTATGACGATTTTTGGCTACTAAGATATATTCTGGCGCCAGATTTTCTAACTTATCCGAAAAATGCGAACCTAAAGTATTTCTAATTTTATTTCGGACACAGCTTCTAGCGATAACTATGCAGTTTTTTGCTTGCTGCTTTTTCTAGCCAATTTTGGAATAACCCTACCCTAACTCGATCAATAACTCAAACGATAGAAAACTTCCTGCTGAAAATTCCGTAGAAAGATTTTTCCCTTAGTACCTTTGAATGTTTGACTGACTTCAGATCATGTTTCGTTATATCAATTTCATAAAAAATAGCAGCTTCACTTTACGAAAATCATATCTTTAAGCAGAGGTAAAAGAGTAAAATACCCACCTTTAGAAGTATCGCGTGAGTTCGAGCTTCGATTTAGCGAGCAAAATTGTCCGTGAACAGCGTAACTGACTTAGTGCAAACCTAACTGGAAATAAGCCAAAGCATGCTGTTATAGCTACAAAGGATAATACGAAAGAAATCGATTGAGGGATTTGATAAATTAAACACTCTAAGTTTTAATTTGGAAGTTAAAACCGCATCTTACTGGCAGATTATTTGAAGATTTGTCTCGACAATTGTAGATATTTTTTCATGAAAATTGAGGAGAAGGAATTTCAAAAGAACAGCGTTCATGAGTAAACAGATGAATTCAAGTTTTATTCCTCTAGAATGCTGCAATCCCATTCCTAAGATTTCACAAATATTAAGTTGTTGATGTATCATTTCATATGTCAAAATGGGCTTAACTTGGCCTAAGCTATTAGGCAATTGGGAAGCGGATGCCGCTGCGTTGGAGAGAGTGGAGTGAGTGGTTGTAAATATAGCTGCGGAACTTTCGTTGCAGGCAATTTTTGTCAATTTCTAGCTTGAAAAAACTACAATCATTTGGGTATTGTTCAACCCCTGGGAAATACCTTAGAGGGTGTACATCTCCCACTTTCTCTCAGTCGGTTCATATTGTTTTGAATATAAAAAAATTGGTCTACAAACCTACGAAAAGAACCTTACTAGAACAAATGAGATGAAAAACTTCCTTACTTGCTACTTTATTTTGTTACAACCAGTCGGTCCCGAATCAACGTATATAATTAAAGTCGGTCGAGGTTTAGTACACACCCACTAACCAAAAAATTGGATGTATGTCCCTGTTCAACCCTCTAGTGAAACAAGAATTTCAACCCCATACCCATATCATTGTTACCTCGAAAGAGCTGCACATCATATATTTTCCCAGAGATAGTACGATCAACAGTGATGGAAGGGGGAGGGGGGGTTATACTCATTTTCTTATTTTTTTGTTCGGGGTTCAACAATTTTGCAACTGATAGTAGCTTAAAAAGCTCGGTGGACTGTGAATTTATAAATACACAGAGGCGGCGAGCGAGTCTGCTACTGCTAGAACTGAACTTAGCCACAAGATCACTGAAAGCTCTTCTCGTTTACCTTTCGTTTATTGCTTTCATCTGTTTTTCTTCCGGACAGAGCCTTGTATAATCACATGGGATCCAAATGGATCATAACCGAACGCTAGATCATCTCCTTGTACAGATAGCAGATCCAACTAAATCGGATCGGATTGTCATTTGGTGATAGCAAGTCCTTTCCATGTAAGTCTGACAACAGATCATATCGGACCCGATCTCGTGTGCACAGCATTTAAGCCGGCCATATTTTGACAATGGGTATGGGGATGGACACCACCTTTCCCCTTAGCAAAGACAATGAATGAGGGAGGGGCCTATTTCAAACGCTTGGGTAGTATTTGAAGCCTTCCAGGCACAGAGGGACAATATAGTTCATTGATCACCTGCGAGAACTGGTTACTTTTAGGAGGAAGGCCTAATGCTTCAATAGCTTGTTTAAGCTCCACTTCAACGTATTTGAGGCTTCTTCTCTAGTTCAACATACTCCATTATGATACCTCCTTCCAGACTGACCGAGAGCATTAGTTGTACCCCTTTCCAGACTGACCGAGTGCACTAGTTGTACCCCTTTCCAGACTGACCGAGTGCACTAGTTGATATTGCACAACAGTATTATCACTGGGGCTGCGAGGGTTAGATTTGAGGATTTGGATGTCACCAGCTACTCATTTGCAGAAGAGTTTCGTACAAGGCGTTCTTTGATTGCTGAGCAGTTGCATCTGTTCTGCTCCAATTATGAGATTTGAAACAGCAGGGCAGCGTTGCAAAGACACAAAACATGTGTGCTGTCAAGCAGGCTCGAGCGCAAACTTCGTGTCCTTGTAACTCAAGTATGATGCAAAGAAAGCCTCTTTCCATCAATTATTCAATGAAATCGCCAAAGCTGAGCAGTTAGTTAGCGCTATCATTGTGAGCGAAAGATAGAAAATATTCAAAAAACCTTCATCAAGTGAAATGTTGCGCCATGCATTTAAATTGTCAGCAAGACTCTGGTCAACTTTGTAAAAGTCGTTGTTCGATCGTGGGATTATGAAGAGCCCTATGCCAGGAAACAACGTCCATACATATTCAAATCAATTAGTCAAAATGAGAGATGGCCGCTGTAGGGAAAAAACTTATCATCCATTTGTTAAGAACCTCGTTTCTGTAATCAAGTTGGGTGTGGCCGAACTCTATGTTAATTACTAGAAAAGGAGCAAAAGGCAGATGTGTACGTCCTTCAAGTCAGCTTTCATGCTCCACCTAAAATGACATGGGACTCACAACGGAAGAAAGCAAAAAGAAACTGCATAGGGTCCCAATTTGAATAGTCTTTAATTAGAGCTTAATCATTCCCTTGAGTTTCTTTTTTGCCCCTACTTTTCCATTTTTGCCCCCTCCCCATTTCCCTACCCTAGTGCAGCAGGCGTCCCTACATACATAAACATAACAGATACAAAAAAGGGACCGGACGGTAATTACCCTTTCACTTTTCTGAAAAATGGTTACGTAGATTCGTGAAAGGTTTAGGGTATGGGTAGGCCGTTATAGCTTTTCGTTTCTTCGTCACTTACTGTCTTGCAAATTCATTGTATTTGCTTCGCATTCCTTCCGCTTCGCTTTGTTCCTTATACCTGCTATTTATATACATCGCTAGTACCCCTCGAAAATCCGGTAGGCAGCAAGCAATTTTACTTTATTTGCTAGAAAAGCACAATAAATTACCTCCAAATCCAATAAATAACAGTCTGCCTGATCTGTCAATACTGAAATGGGATACTATACCCATGGAAATAAAATCTGGAAAGATCAGGCCCGAGGCCAGAAGGGATCTCTTAGCCCCCCAAATATAAAAGAAATAATATAGAAATAGCACATTTTGTAGTAATTTTGGAATTTAGCCCCCCCCCCCCCAAGAAGATGTGATCTCGCCTCGGGCTTGGGAACGACTAATGGCGAAAGATAAACGACAAAAGTGCATTGCCTTTATTACTAACATTGATAAAAGGATGGATTCGTTCTAACGTTATCTTATATTTCAGTAAATCGGGCTCAGCATTTATGAAAATCAATAATCAATAAAGCCTAGCGCGGAAGGCTTGGTGAGTCAGATGGTTTCAAACGCAGAAATGCGGTCATGTCTTGCCTTACTTCCAACTGTCTTAATTAAGTACGGTAAGTTGCGTCACCTATAGTATATTGGTACAGTTAGTAGGTTTTGTGGACGCTATGAAAAAGATGAGGGCTCTGATCGTCGTCTCAAAAAATAAAGTAGTCATTAAGTGGAATCTACCGACAAAGGAACAGGCAGGTGCTGCGTCCTTGCTATTAAAATCTTACGAATAATGGTGTGGAAGAAAACTATGGCTTCCTATGAAATATTAAAAACTTTGGCCATCAAAATGTCAGCATGGATTCTTTGTAACATCGGTCTTTCTGTTTATGTTTCCGAAACACGGTCAGAAAGAAACAAAGCCAGAAAAAGTTAGGGCCAAAATACGCTCCATTCATTCGATTTCAGCTATTGGTCTTCGTAAATGCGGCCACTGCTTAATAAGACAACAAAGTCTTCCAATCTTATTAGGTACTATATGAAACCAAGGCCGCCGAGAGGTTTTCGAGGCCCAGGGCAAAATTGCAAAATGTGGCCCCTTGTGTATGTGATCGAAGCGAGCAGAAGGGGCAGAAAGCAAGGGAATCTGGGGAACTGAATCTGGAGGCACTCTTAGAACTTGTATTCTGCCCCTGTTGGGAGGTTCCTTGATACATATAAAGAGCGTATCAATAAAAGTATTGATATAAGTTGATGAAGCCCCCTTGGACCCTGTGGCAAACTGCCCCCTCTGCCCCTCCCTCTCGGCGGCTCTGTATGAAAATCCCGTAAGTTCAGACTTTATCAATATGGTGCAACTTTTTCTGTGCGTAAATATAAATTTGCCCTCGGAAGGTAAGATATTAATCTTAAATCTAGCCATCAAGTACATTTTCGAAACAGAAAACTTTGATTGCAGGTTACTTGTTTCCCTAAATAGAACACCTGATTCCCTTCTGTATTTGTCTGTCTCCAGTGGTCGCTTTGTCTTAGTGTAGCCTGTCTTTGACAGGCCTAGATATCTTAGAGAAGCTTGCAGCCAAAAAATAGTTAAAGATATTTTATTCGTTTTGTGTCATGGCCTTGGGGCAGTCACAGCTTTGTGCTCCCTGAGATATCGTTTTAGTTGCATTGTACAGTAGTTTTGTAGCCTGATAATCTGTGAATTATAACTTTTTTGAGGAATAAAAAAGCTTCAAAACGGCCTGCTTCACTGTTTCTTAAAAGTATCTGGACACGGTCTGTGTGACCTCGCCAGACGTCTTAATTTGAGGACTCCCCCAGTATCTGAAGCCTCGTACTGAATCTAATTGGTCAAGTTCATCGTTGCCATGGCGCCGGTCACATTTTAATTGGCTGCTCTAAAAAGGGAATAGCCTTAAAAACAATAATTCTTACGCCATTTCCATGGTCAAATACAGTACAAACATGCTTTGTATGATATCAAAATAGATAAAAAGTTATAATAAATATCAAATCAATGGGAAAATCCACTGAAAATCCATTAAATTAGTACACTCCCCTCACAAAAATATTGCAAAACCCAAATCAAAAATGGCGTCCTTGGCCTTAGTACCGGAAATGATTTTGAGGTGGCATAATGCGGCGAAACAGAACTTAACGGAAAGAGAACGTTAACCAATCAATCTTTAATGTATAATGTTTCAAAAGAATAAAAAAAAAACTGTTACTAACGCTATTTGTGATATTAATTTTTTGATATTTTTTGAGGTAACCGTGCACTATTTTTACGCCTTGAATTCTTCCGAGCATAGTAGCATAAAGGTAAAAAATAAATACTCGCTAATATTCATCCGAGATGTGAAATACTCAGGTTATCATGTTATCTTTGGTCTTTTGAGCACTTCTATCTCCAAGTTCAGCTGGAATTTTATTTGACTCCAAATATTTTGAATTATGTTCAAATCGGGGCTTTGAGCTGGCCACGGAAGATCAATTTTTCCTGTGTGTGGCTGAGCATTATCTTGATGAAATATGCATGGTCTCTCTCAATCATCATAAACGCCATTTTGAAATAGGGTGGTGCAATACTTTTGAGAGGGGAGTGTACTAAAAAGCTCATCATATGTTTCTTTCCGTTATCATATGCTGGTGTAAATTCGTGAAAGCAGAGATAAACATGAAGAAACGTGACAACAAATTCAAGATTTTCTGTTGCAATACAGTCGATATTTTAGTGCCAACTGTACCATTCTTCGTGGTCAGCAGCATTCGCGCATGACAAGGTAGCCTAGCCATGCCGTATTAGAGTTTTTGAGTCACATTAGTAAGCTTGCTCCTTCGTCGCGCACAATAATAACGATGATAAAACCGATCTTGTCACTTGATGACGAAAGACAAAGAGCAAAGAAAGTCACTGCATGTTACAACCATTCTAAAGATTATGTTTATATCAATATAAAACATTAACTGTGATGTATACAAAGGTGAAAATTCACATTCAAATGTTTTCAAATACCACCAAATGCAAAAAGCATTTTCATGACAGTATTATCATAACCCAGTAATTCCAACTGGAAAGCACTTCCAACCGTGAATTTCCATTTGCGACGGGTTTCTCCCACCGTTGCTACGGCCGCGCGACACGTAATGAGCAAGTTGAAAACGAGAAAACTATTAAAACGAAGTACATAATCAAAAAGAGGCGGATCAATAATGGCAGCTCATCTGACTCATCAAAACGAGGCCTGATGAAAGTCGATGCTCCATGGGCTGCTTATCTATCTAACAAAGACGACCAAAGAGAGGCTAGTAAAACAGGTTTTTCTATCAGAATGAGGGCAATCAAAAATAGTTACTCCAGTAGAGTCAGGTTGAATGAACGTGAATAGACACGAGCGGAAATTACCTGCTGAAATTTGAAACTTAAGCCTGATCAATTTCCTGCAACAATCTTCAAAAATGCAAACAATTCAATTTACTTTCTAAGGAATTGCAGAACTTCCCAATTCTTGTTTAAAAAACTTCAAAAACTTCAAAATTTTAAAATTTTCTCTATCCAAAACGTGCTTGATGTCACCTTTCTACATGCTCTTGTTCATATTAGCGTTCAACCATCTGCTGGCCAAGGCATTCAAATCTAATTACTTTCCTTAATAGGTAGTTTCTATTGCTTTGTGCAGCCTTCCTCACTGTGACCAGCTGCCAAAACGGTGATAACTTCCTAACTGCGAAACGTAAAACAAAGTGGCTTAAGCGTTCTACAAACTTTCTATGGTTTTTTTCAAGGTATTACTTCCCTAATGCACTGCCAATGAAAACTAAAAGCTAAACGAACAAAATATTTTCCAAAAATACATTGAAAAACAACATAACATACAAACATAACTACCCTTACAACTTGCTTTTTAGCGCGTTAGCGGCCATATTTTCGCAACGGCAGGAGCTACCCTCAGCATCCAGAAACATCTACTTCCATGCCAGAGCTCTTAGTTGTCTCCATCGTTGTGAAAACCTAAAAACACGAAGACCCGATGCAAATATAAGCCTATCTAGATACAATATCAATTAGGCAGAGGCTGAAACGATGGAGGATTATTCTAATTTGGAGCTACCACATCCTTTATAGTTGAGCCTTAAACGTGGATCAAACCATCCAATATGTGAAAATATACGAATCAAAGGGCCTAGATATGAGCCATGTGGCACACCATGTTCCCGTCAACTAGGCTAACTCAACAGAACTATTCATGGAAATACCCATTACACCAATCAAACGGAGACTAGCTTTATTTGCCAATCAGATTCATCAAATGAGTTCCAGTGTCGGAAAATTCGTCACAAAAACCTTCGAGTTCGATGCTTTCATAAAACAAACTCAAGACCTCAGTTTCGTTAACGACCTCCCTTCCAGTACGCAGTAGTCAGATTGAGCGTCCAGTAATTCACTTCAATAGAAAAATTTATAACTAAAAAATAAATGCTATGATGTCCCCCCTCTCTATTTCACCCCTTCCCACGGAACCTCGAAGTCTAAATTAGTCCCTGCGGGATAAACCCTTCCACCCCGGTGACTACACAGCTGCACAGTAACATTAAAAGCTTCTGGTCAGATTGTTAGGGGTTACTACAATTTACAATGTTGGAGCAAAGCATCTTTGCAAATAGAAGCAGGTGTTAAAAGATACCGAAGGAACTAAACTTCTCATTTAACCCTCTTTCAGTCAAGGCTTAAATGTCTTCTAATGCTGTATAAATCAATGTCCTTACGGCCAGTAAATGGTTATGGAATAACAAATTCTCGCTTAACCCTTTCAGACTCACCACAAAATTTTGTAAAAAAATGGTGACTATAAAAAATTCATAACTTCGCTTGTTATTTGAGTTTTTTTGATCCGTTTTGACCACACGGTTCCCTGATTAATATGGATTGATTCTAACGAGCCATTGTAAGCTAAGTTCCTCGGACAAATCACACAACAATGATCATAAGAATCTTTCTGACAAAAAATCTTCCGCAAAATTTTGAGACAAATAAGATCGACAGCAAAGTATGACACGTAAGAGCCTGCTCTTTGGCCTCATCTTGATACTAAAGGCGTGGGTTATCGTTTGGATTCACTGCTGTTCAAAATGGCGTATGAAAGTGACGTAAAGTCACTAGGCCGAAAGGTCCTTCTATGGATGAAAGGGTTGGTTAATAGAGCTTTTACGGTAGCGACGCAAACCTAGTATTCCACCTGTCAACCTTTTCTCCAGGCGTCGTTTATCAAGGGAAAATTGCTCGATAAAATCCCTTTTAAAAACGAGATGCGCGGAGTGATAATGGCTGGATTTTTATCTAACTTCCCCTAGCGGGTTGCTGCATTTCATTGCCTAATAAGAAGAGTCTTCAATAACACTATCTCGAATCAGCATGAACATGCGATTAAAGCAATTTTGAATTCCATGCTGCTGCGCCGTGAAGCAAAAAGGTAGAATAACATTGTTTTATTCAAGATAAGAAGGTGAATTCGCACAGAAAAGCGGAAACATGATTTGGTGTGAATTTTGCCTCGGCGACTCCTCAAAGTACAAAAACATTGAATGATGAACAAAATACGGTTCTCATTTCCATTTGCCTTCCTACCATTTAATGGTCTTCTTGCTCATCGAAGGCAATAATTTTTAGTTGGCTGAACTGAGCCTGATTTGTGCACTTCTATAATCTTCTGGTAAATAGCGAACAGCCTTTCAATATGATTATGATGATGCATATACACGCAAGAAACCATGAATTTCCAGTAGATTGGTAGCAGTTACAATTAGTCGAACAACAAACATATTTATCCAATCATTTTTTTATCAGCTCAATTCACCAAATCTAAAAAATTCACCCTCTGGAGCTTTTGATTCCAAAGGGACATTCATTTTCAATCTAGACTAAAAAGTCAGAGGCCCTTGTTTATACAGAAAAAACTTTGGAGTGAAAATACTTAGAGTCATGTTTGCACTCATATTCTGAGACCATCAAGGTTTTTGCATTTCAAAACCATCAAAACACCGAAGTCGTTCGTTATACGAATTATATGCATCATGTACCAGATTATTATTCAAGAGCTCCAATTCGTAAGGTAACACTTGCACCACCCCGTTTTTCTACAGAAACGGAGCGAAAAAAACCCCGTTTGTGAAAGCGTTCACACTTCTCCAAACAAAAACCAAACGTTTTCAAAAATGCTCTCAAAAGTGGATATTTACAAAAATGGAAATCGAATAAGTATATAAACATATAAATGAATGAATAAAAAACAAAAAATAAATGAAATATAGATGAATGAGTGAATACCTCGGCGTTGGTCGGATGGATGCCAATCAGGGTACTGAAATCTTTCTTCTTAGCACCAAGTTTGAGACCAATGGCAAATCCTTGAGTCACTTCACCTGCGTTCGGCCCAAGAATGTGAAAGCCAATCACTCTTTCCTAAAGGTGCAAGACAACGTGTGAGACCTGGCAGAATTATGAGGAAGTAACAATGAGAGTTATTGATACAGTCAGGGGAAGCTTGGAGCCATTGAGTTCTGGTATGGTTTATACCATGGGGGTATGGTAATCAAAATTCAGCCCATATAGGTTATAATGCATAAAGATTATTGACAAAAGCATTCGGCCACCAATATTAAACCCTTCTATTCACGGAGGAACCATTTGGATCGCTGACCTTCAAGGAGACTTGGCTATGTCTTAAAAAGGGAGGGGGGCAAATCTCTTCAATTTCTGAATACACCTGGTTCTGGACTTCCGCGAAGATCCTTCCTATAACATCAATTCTTGTACTTCCATGCAATCTGAGCAGCCGCCACTGTTGTTATTATAATAATCATAGGGGAAGGGATTGAACATTATGTTGCAATACAAAGGGGTAGATTGGGGGCGGGAGACGCTGAAATTCAACGTTGTGTAATCATGATCAACCCTTGAAGAAAACATCTGCATTGAATGTCTCGCAACATCGTCATTTCCGTGGCTCTGTGTGCTAATTTCGAAATAGAGTGAATTTCGAACGTCGCTTTTTACAGCGCAAATTCGTTGAGTCTACTGCTGCTCAGAAATTATTGGGTAAAAAATGATTTCGAAATTCTAATAAACAATTTAGTTTCCAAGGCATGGACTGTAGTTTCTTATGTAGTTCCTTAGATGAAAGGTAGTTTCTTAGGGATCAGCGACGAAATAATATTCTCGACTGTCAATATCTTCGCTCTTATAATCCAATTTGCATTTTTGAAGTGTTTATGATTGTTGCTCCTGTTAAGAATTTACAGTATCGAATTGTTAGGATATTGCGGATTCTTTCGTTTGAAAGCTGGTTTTAATGTTTTACCGAAGTTCAGATCACTTTATCTCCGTTAAAAAAAGTTCCAGAGTATTGATAATCTGATAAAACGACTGGGTCACTGCAAAAAACCACTGATTCATTACATTTTCGCATTCTAATAAAAATATTTTGTACGAGGTTTTTAAATTTAGGTTGGAGGACATGAATTTTGTGCAGCAGATAAAATCGAGTTCGAACGAATCAAGGTCGAAAAGCAGTCGAAAACAACTAATATCAAAATGAAACGAAACGACTCCACGGTTTCAATTATGAAAGTTAGCTTCTATCTGACTGCCTGCTACATTAACGGTAGCATTTAGTATTTAATTAGACGATGTTTTTGGGAAGAAGTTATAATGGAAGGCACCTTCGCCTTCTCTAAATAAGACTTCAATATCAATTTAAAATGAACTGTTATATCACATGCCTCGGGGGGGGGGGGCATAACACGTACATTGAAGCGGGGACGTGCTATTTTTTAGGTGTGCCTTTTGTTGGAAAATAACGAATTATGGGTAGACAATTTCTGCGAATTGGGAAGGCACAACGGGTATATTGTTTTACATTTTGAGTCAAAAAAATTTGGAATCATAGTATGTACGAGATTGAAACAAAATCGAGCATCTTTATAAACTAGTGTGCCTTTTTAATTTGTAACTCTGCACTTTTCGGGTCAGTGCGGAAATACGGGTCCCATTTTTCAAATAGTGACACGGAATTATGGCCCCAATTTTCCTCAAAATGGCACGTCCCTATCACTTTACCCCTTAAGATACCCACGCCCCCGCAATACATGCTAATGGCAATGTATGTAGATGATAAATATAACAAACAACGCAGAGCGGCAGAAACACAGGGCAAGAACGACAAGATTATCATTTTAATTTGTTTCTTTTATTTCGCCCCGGCTTCTTCACGCTGTGGTAAATTATAATTTCTTCGTATCTGCTTTGTACTTCTACCACATTGCATTGTTCCTTATATCTACCACTGTATGTATATCTTACTGTGGTTAGGATAATGTTCCTGGCTAGTAACATACGGCCTAGTAACATAAATGTCCCATAACGCATACTGGTCTCACTTTTGACAATTGTTCAGGATTTCTTTACAATTGTTGAGACTTGAGACCTGGTCAAAACCAGGGTCGCCGAGAAGGAGGGAAAGAGGGGGCAGTTTTCCCCAGGGCGTCAGTGTCCAGAGGGCCTCATCAACTAATATCAAAATTTTTATTTATAGCCTTTTTAGATGTATTCAAGGAACCTCTGAATAGGAGCAGCCTACAAGGTTCTAAGAGTGCCTCCAGTTTCAATACCCCCAAATTCCCTTGCTTTCTGCCCCTTCTGCTCGCTTCGATCCGGATACAAGGGGCCTCATTTTGCAGTTTTACCCCTGGGCCTCGAAAACCTCTCGGCGGCTCTGGTCAAACTCACAAAGTACTCTGTGCAGGATCCATTTGGGAGAAACAGTAACAAAAATTAAGCATTTTTCAATACCTCATCTTGTTTGTTGCAGATGATCTTCGCATAGCAATCAGTTTCATCTCTCGCAGCAACAGTGAATTCAAGCGGTTGGAAACCAGCGTGGTACACCTCAATATTTTCCTCGCCGAACTTCTCAAGGGCCTGATCTTCTGAGTAGCCACAGCTACCATATTCTAGAGGTGTGAAAACTGTCGTTGGCACATTCACATAGTCAGTCTGAAAAATAAAAAAAAATAGACAATGTATACAGGCATCGCGGAGCAGGGGGGGCTGATGAAGGAACACTTTTTCAAAGATATGAAATGTCTTCGTCTTTGATCGATCGCGCCAATTTACCTGTCGCTAAAGAAAACAGGTGCTTCAATTTTGGAAGATTCGTTTAATTCGAACAAGCCAAAAACTTCATGTATTTGAAAATATAAAACATTGTATTCAGAAGTTCTTAAAATCTTTCACGTGGGCTGCTTCGTTTAAACTTGTACTGGCAACTTTGAACTCGAATTTGGAATGCACATGAGGGTATGGCTTCCAAAATAGCCATTTCCTTCCTTCTACAAGGTGTGTGACTTTTTCTCCAAGACCCTGTTGTTTTTCCTTTCGCCCGATTATAGCCCCCCTCCACTTAGAGATCGCTCCGCAGTCCCTCACTGTATAAGCCTGGCCAATTCTGAATTATCAAAAAGTAATTGGCAAATTCCTTGTGGTTTTAGGACGACTCAAAAGCTGCGACGAGATTCTTATGCCGTAATAAAGTTTTAGATAGAAATGGTTCAATGAAAAGGACTATGGGTAGAGCAATGCTTGCCGGCTAATAATGTAGCTTACAAGTTCTAGAAAGTCTTGCTGTTGTGTTAAGAGTTTCATATAGCCTTTGAGGTCTAAGTGATATGGGTTATATCACAAGTGCAACTCGAAGAAAAACGTTTCAGATAGTCTAAAAGTGATCGCTGAAAAGGACTTTGGGTAGAGCAATGCATGCCGGTTAATAATTGATTTTATAAGATGCAGAAAGCTTTTAGTTCGTGGAACGATTTGAAGCATTCATTTTCTGAAGGTTCTTCCCGCAGACGCTTGGGTTATTTTTAATGAAATCCACAGCAGGTAGCAATGAGGCTTGGTCAGCTGCCAAGATCTATTAGCTGGTAATATTCAATAATACCTCATTGGCTTTGTAAACACAGCTTAAGAAATCATTTGGGAAGGGTAATGATAAGGCGGTGCTGGGCATTTTCAAAGCAAAATCTCGCCACTATAATAAGACCCGTGATTAAAGATCTAATGTTTTGCAAGAGAATCCACAATGAATGGCAACTGTTGCTTGCCGAAAGCTAAAAAATGCATTACTTTTGCTTTGTGGCCGAAATGGCGCTATGATCAAGATTTTTTGAAGTAATATTTCAGGGTCATTTGCACGTACATCTGGTTTTAGATTAATTTTGTGAACAGAAAATGTGCAATAACCATCATGTTAGTGCTTCGAATTGCTTTCATTTGATTTCATCTGATTTCATTTTAACTCATTTGATCTCGATTAATTTTAGTTCATTTCACTTCAGTTCATTTCTTTTCGCCTCGAATCATTCGTTTCCATTTCTATTCATCTCGTTTCATTCAAATTCTCTTCGGTTCATTTTAGTTCATTTTTATTCATTCCAGCCCTTTTTCAAATCAAGTTTGTCCATTTTGCCGTATTTCAGTTCATTGATTCTTTTCAGCTTCTTTGCATTTATTCCATTTTTTTTTCAAGTAATCCTCTCTCCTATCATTTCACTTCCATTCCGATAATTTCATATTTCGATTCATCTAATTTCAACTGTTTTCTTTTAATTTCGATTTTCTTCATCAAATTCTTCATTAATTCATTTTCTTCCTTTGGATTTTTGCGTTGAGTTAATTTCAATTCAGCTCCTTCCGATTCACTTCACTTCATTTCGATTTGCTTCAACATCATTTCATCCCATTTAAAATCTATTAACACCCATCAAAACTATTCAATATATTAACTTTCATACCTTTTCTGCAGCTCCAGCAAACAGTCTTTTTGCCAAGAGTTTCCCTGCTTGAATGGCAACAGGTGTCAATTGTAATTTTCCTTCTAAAATGTCACCGATTGCGTAAATGTTTGGAATGTTCGTCTGTTCAAAGTCATCTACGATTACTCTACCACTAAAAAAATGAAAATAACCTTCTTATTAATCAATTAATTTATTTATTAATTTATTTGTTTACTAACTTATCAATTATCCATTAATTAATTAATACACTCTGCCAATTGAATCACAGGATTCTCGATAATTTAAGTTTCATTTTACCTTATTCATTCACACATTCATTCACTCACTCATTCATTCATTTATTCATTCATTCATTCATTCATTTTTTCATTTAATAATTCGTGTTCCAAATAATTCATTCCTTCATGTGTTTATAAATGACTTCGAAAAGAGAATTTTTAGGCCAAAACTTATTTTCAAAGAGCCTTGATCTACAAATCAATAAAACCGAAAAATAACTTTAGATAATAAAGATTTATACACTGAAAATTCGTAAAAATATCGCGTTTATAGAAGTTAATAAGGTAACAATATGTTGCATGTTGCGTCACAGCTCAAAGCTAGACGCCAACAGAAGCACAAGAAAAATATCGCATTGAATAGCCATCGGTTAGGATCTACCTTAGGAATAGACATAGGAAAGGACCAAATAAACAATCAAGTTTAATTTAGAAAAAATATTCATCCCAGGGTTGACAGAAAACTTTTCTATTGTAATTCTTTAAAAATGTCTCTTGGCGAAGAAGGAATTCATTTTCACTGGTTTCTTTTCTATATCAGAATAAAAGTTCGTCTATGTTATCTATGGTTTACTCAAAGTTCCTGGGATTTCTTGCCTTGCTTTCTATCTGGTTCGAAATCTTTCTGATTGTCGAGCCCAGAAAACCGGGATTTTTTGAAATCGATAACAAATTTTTTATTCCAATTGAATCATTCGGGAATCTTTCGAGAAGAATTCTATTTGCACATGATAATAATTTGCTTTTTGTAGATTGCAAAATTTGTTTTAAAATAAATTTACGTTGTTTTCATTATTTGCTTTTAATTTAAAAAGAGTAAATTGCACGATATACAATATACAAGTAGGATATAAGACTGTCATTCATAATTACAAATGTAGTGTGTTACATATTGTTCATATGTAGTTTTTTAGTTGCATGTTCAATTCAAATGTTTGTCCTTAAAGTGGTTTTTTTTCTTTCATTCACTCATTCTTTCATTCACTCATTCTTTCTTTCTTCCTTCCTTCCTTCCTTCCTTCCTTCCTTCCTTCCTTCCTTCCTTCCTTCCTTCCTTCCTTCCTTCCTTCCTTCCTTCCTTCCTTCCTTCCTTCCTTCCTTCCTTCCTTCCTTCTTTCTTTCTTGTTTTTGTATATTGTTGTTGTCATTACGTTGTTATGCATCTTAATCATGTGTTAATTGGAATTTTATATTGAATCTCTAATCGCCCTCTTTCTTTTAATCTTTTTTATCTTCTCAATTTAAAAATTATTATTCTTCCTCTTTATTGTTTTCGCAACAAGCACTACTAACTAGCACAAGGCACAAGGCCTTTTCGGTTTTTTGCGATAATTCTTTGATTTTCCCATTTTAATCATTATTTTCTCTCCTCTACCTTCTTTTCTATATATTCATCCACTCTTCTTATTTTATTGGACCCTTTGTTTCCTTTATTCAGTCCACTTTAATTTTGAACTCATCTTTTTGCCTTCTTACAAGTTAATAAAAACATATAAAATAAATTCTCATCGTCCAGTCTTCCTGTGAATTATAACATAGAAAAATTACATTCCTCTTACTTTTTTTCTATATAGTCATTTACTCTGTTTACTTTCTCTAGTCACTCTGTTTCCATTACCCATACCACTTTTAACTTTAAACTCATTACTTTCCTTTTTAGAAGTAAACACAGAAAACATAACAAGTGTTTTAATATGTAAATTATCTGTTTAAGGCAAGGCCCGTTGGCTAGCTATTGATGGTTGTTCAAAATCACAAGAGGAACCCATTTAAAGTTACACATACCTTGAACTCATTTTCACACCGACTTTTTCCAGCCCGATTCCTGAAGTGCACGGATCTCTGCCAATTCCAAGCAGGATCTGGAAAATAAAATTTTTAATTTGTAACAAGGGAGTCTTGATTTTAAATTAATTATTCTAGTACTTACACAAACTTTAATTATAACAACATATAAACAATATAAAATAATGCATAAAATTTGAACTAGAATATATAAAATCACAAAAAACACTTTCTTATATACGTTTTAATCAAATGCATTGGAAAAAGACCGTATGCCAGAGCGTAAGCTGCCAGAAATCATTAGAAAAATTTCATCAACAAGCGACAGTCCATATTACAATAAACTCTAGGATACAATTTTCCTAAAACTTTCGAGGCACAATGCCTACCATTTACTTCATTTATTTACCTATAATCATATGAGTCATAGCACAATTTTTTTTGAATAATTAAAATTCGTTTTAAAATTCGTTTTAAAATTCGTTTTAAAATTATTTCAAATTTTTTCAAATAGAGCAATCGTTCAGGCAACATTTGAGTTAATCGAATCATCAAAAAGATTTTCTAAGTTCATTTCAATGAAATTTGAACTCTGCCTCCCATCTTTGTATCATTTTTGTATTATTTTCTATTTTCCATAACTTGTTGTTTTTCCATTAAATACATCGGTCTCTTCATTATTTTTGTATCCATATAACTTGTTAATTTTTTAAGCCACAGGGTTGCATTTTATTCTCATTCTGTCTATGTTTCTGCGTTTCGTTATATTGATGTGCAGAAAAAGTACCTTCAACACTATGGCTACATTGGCAGGGAATAGGTGCTCTTAATATTTAACGATAACAAGGGTGATTTAGAATGTAAAAAGTTATCGAACCGTATTGAATTCTTCCGAGGTTTCTTCTCCAGTTTCAAGGCTTTTGTATGTAACTTTGTATTTAGGTGGCGTTCCTTCTTCCAATCTTTCGAACTAGGAGGGCAAATCAGTGACAATAAATTGACTGGTAATAGACAATGAAACAACTACAAGTGCCTCCTAAGCTACCCGATAAAACATGGGCTACAAACTAAAGTATAACTCTAGAATGATGTAATGAATCATCCATCTTCAGTCACGTTTTGGTTTTTTGTGGCAATGGATGGACAGTTTTTTCTTGCTCCTCATGGCAAAGTTTTAGTAGCTGAGTAGTTTAGTATTTTGTTGTGCAAGTTTGAAAATGGAATAAGTAAATGTCAAATAAATTAAGTATGAAAAAAGGAAGAACAAGAGTGATCATAGTAATACATTTGTTGGCAAAAATTTTCGCAAAAATCGAACACCATGCTTCTCCATATAAGTTCCAACTCTTTCTGCCATATCCTAAGAGATAGAAACCCTTTTAATTTGTAAAAAATTTAATATCTATAAATACTATAAAACATACAATAAAAATTATAAATATGCAGTGCATTTATAGCTGTAATTAAAAAACATTTTGATTGAGTATAAAATTATTAATTTCTGTGTAAAATATATATGTAAGATTATGTGTAATGTAATGTAATGTAATGTAATGTAATGTAATGTAATGTAATGTAATGTAATGTAATGTAATGTAATATAATGTAATGTTATGTTATGTAATGTAACGTAGTGTAATGTATTGCAATGTAAAGCAACGTAACGTAATGTAATTTCAAGTAATGTAATGCAATATAACGTAATGTAATGTAATTTAATGTAATGTAAAGTAATGTAATGTATTATTATATCATAGTATATCATATGTTGTATATCAGCTTGCAAACATGTCATGTCTTGTAAACATTCATATGAATATACAAATAGCCTACCTGATCAAAGCCTCTTAACAAAATCGATCTAACCATAACTGTTACATCAAGACCGATTCCTTTTAGAAATCCAGCGCATTCTAAGGCAACATAAGATGCTCCGATGACTAGCGTTTTGCCAGGGCAGTATGGCAGCGAGAAAATATCATCACTAAAAATGGATAAGGAAATAAATAATACTGTCTTTTACTTTGCTTCATTTAAAGAAAAAGAGCGAAAGAGCTTTCTTGAAGATCATATAACAAATCCAGATTACGATTGAACACTGTTTCAGCTTTTTATTATTATTAGATTGATATGTGGATTGAGGATTAGCCAGATTGACAAGCTAAACATAGCCTCCTTGAAGATAATCTTGATTAAGATTAGACACAGATCTTTTGCATCACATGTATTACATCCTTTTTGGTAGAACCAAGACATGAACTAACCCTTAGCTTTTACCCAATTAACTGCAATTCCATCTCTCACAATTTTTTTTTCACACTTCCTTTTTCCTTTTATAATGGTAACATCTTTATTTGTGTGAAACTATGGATAGCCAGTTACAAAATACCCATTGCAATGGCAAGTTCATAATTGTAGAATGGTAGGAATTGAAAATTAAAGGTTTCCACAGTTATTTAATTGATAAGGAAGCTTGTCGATATAAGGGACGGCGTTTTAAAAAATAAAAAAATTTGTAAACAAGCACCTTGTAATTCCATAATCCTTCGCCACTTTCACATCTGGGTAACGTGGTCGCTCTCCTAAAAGCAGAAAAAAGTACAAAAGTAAAATGCTGAATCTTATAAACTGTTATAAAGGTCTATATTTCTTATATTTCTAAGCAACATTCTACTTAATATTTGCAACTAGTCTATCACATTTACAAACTAAATAATTTTGTTGATTAATGGTTTCAAAGCAAAAGAGTGTAATCAAATTAAGTTTTCCCGGCTATAAAATTCCTTTAATGGAGGGCATTTCACTTGATTGAAATTATCTACTTAAAGCTAAAAAATTCTAAATGATGCAAAACTTTTAACATGTACGGAAGACAGTTTTTGGATATTCCAACAAGGTAATTTGTCATTTAATTTTGTAATTAGCAAAATTGAGTGTTGTAATTTGCATCTATACAGACTCAAAGCCTGATTTTTGTAGACCGAATTAGATCGTTTACTCGCTAATACTTTTGGACAAGGAAATGGCAAAACTATAAGGCTGAAATAAATAACTAGATGCATTTTCGTACAATGTTGCAAAACAAAACGATAATTAAAAAATACAGCAATAGCCATACCTGTTGCTAGAACGATTCTCTCAGCTGTTGTTGTCTGTTCCTTGCCTTTTTTGTCTACAAGCTGAACAACCAATGTAAACGTTGTTACAATAACTTTTAAAACATGGGTTCGCTGAGCATTTGGTGTGGCAAAGAATTCACAGCATACTTAACCATATGATTAAATTATATTTTAGTTTGTATTGATTTATGTATGTTTGAGTGTAAGTATATTTATATATTTTTATATAAATTCTATTCTACTCAATTCTATTTTATTCTATTCTATTCTATTCTATTCTATTCTATTCTATTTTAATCTATTCTATTCTATTCTATTCTATTCTATTCTATTCTATTCTATTCTATGCTATTCTATTCTACTCTACCCTACTCCACTCTACTCTACTCTACGCTACTCTACTCTACTCTACTCTACTCTACTCTACTCTACTCTACTCTACTCTACTCTACTCTACTCTACTCTACTCTACTCTACTCTATTTTATTCTATTCCATTATATTCTATTCTCTTCCATTGTCTATTCTCTATTCTCTATTCTCTATTCTATCTTTTATTTTATTTTCCATTCTATTTTTTTAATTTATTTTCTATTCTATTCTATTTCATTCCATTATTTTCTATTCGATTATTTGCTCTTCAATGAATGCATATGCAAAATTTTACAGTAATTCCATGCTCATAAAATATATATACCTTGATTGTATGCTCGTCAATCAATTCAGCATAAGCATTTATGTACTTGACAGATTTCTCTCGAAGCTGAACTCTATATCCCCAATTCAAAGATCCGATATGATTCTAAAAAATGTTATGAGATATTGTAAATACCAAAACTGTTGCATTATACTAAATTGGATTGTCTTGTTTTATATTATATCATATTATTATACATATTATCATCACTATAATATTATTGTTTTTATTATATTATATTATATCATATCATATTATATTATATTATATTATATTATATTATATTATATTATATTATATTATACTACATCATATTATATTATATTATATCATATCATATTATATTATATTATATTATATTATATTATATTATATTATATTATATTATATTATATTATCTTATATTATATTATATTATATCACATTATATTATATTATTTTACATTATATTATATTATATTACATTATATCATATTATATTATATTATACAGTATGATATGATATGATATGATATGATATGATATGATATGATAATATATTATATTATGTTATGTTATGTTATGTTATGTTATGTTTTGTTATATTACATTAAATTATATCATATTATATTATATCATATCATATTACATTAAATTATATCATATTACATTACATCATATTATATCATATCATATGATATCATAATATATTGTATTGTATGCAAAGAGCATGTCATTATTCTGCATTAAATTGCATTGTATTGCTTAGTGCTCTTCTATTTCATGTCTTACAATGTCTTTCTTCTTATGTGACTTGCCCGTAAACTGGTCCAAAAACATTTAAACTAATACCTGAACTGCTTCAGTCATTCTTTCCCAGCTGTGATTAACTACGAATAGAAGTTTGACTATTACATAACTAAAACTGACAGATTTTGGACAATATAACTTTTCACTTGTTTCTAAACTTAAATTGCTATGAATTTTAATTTTGTAAGCTGATCTACCAATTATTAAGGAAAGAACTTGAAACATATAAACGAGAAACTAAGAAACTAGGCCTTGCCTGTTTGGTTCACTATTTTACCAAAATTTTTCAAACAACGCAATCAAAGAAAATTCACTATGAGTATTAGGTACTGCTGAGTACCAAATAGTTAAACGATTGAAGTTCCTTCAGCGATTCCTTAGTCCATGGTAGCCTTGAGTCAAATGCGACAATAAAAGTTGATGCAAACTAAAACAAAATGCCAATACCAAGATGGCAATGCCAAAACCAAATACCAAAACAGAAATACCTTCTTCGGACAGATTCCAGCCAAACTTTCTTGAGTCTTGAATGGCTTCACCTGGTGAATTAATGAGATTCTTAAATGGACTGGCTCAGTTTAAGGGATATATTGAACTGACATTTGATGTGGGACAGAGTCACATGCATTATCTATAGTTTTTGATCATTGCAGTGTAGCTGTATGCTAGTTTAATGTCGCATGTCTTCTTATATTGGCAATGGGATAGTAATTGTTTTTTGCTTCCCAGGGTATCGTACCTGTAGTGTTTGTATAGTAAATAGAATAGGTTAGAATAGGTTAGAATAGTTATAGAATAGAATAGAATAGAATAGAATAGAATAGAATAGAATAGAATAGGATGGAATAGAATAGGATAGAATAGAATAGGATAGAATAGAATAGGATAGAATAGAATAGAATAGGATAGAATAGAATAGAATAGGAAAGAATAGGATAGAATAGAATAGTTAAATGTAAGACATATTGTAAATATTCATATTTGAATATAAAACATACATATTTATTGAACAAGCTTACCAACAATAAACATAAGACTGAATAGAACAAGATAAAATAAACTAGAACTAACAATTATTTTGATTTCAATATCAGTTTAAGTAAACAAAACAGAAATGAAATACAAGGGGAAGAAAAATACAGGCATCAACATGAAAAGAACAGTGACTTTGTGGCTACATCATTTTAAAATTGTTTCTTCAGAGAAAAAGTCTTTGCTCATCATATAAAGATAAAATATAAGAATTAAGATATGAAAGGTAAAAGACACAATATATATATAATTTTGCAGTGTTAAAATCAAATAAAGGCCTCTGGTTGGCAAACTTTCGTTTATTGATGGGATGAAAGCCAAAGTTATCCATTTTTTCCCCATTTCCTACTTTTCTTTCCTTTCTATTGCAGTTAATGCCCCAATTTACAAAAACCCTGTTTCTCTAGAGCAGGTCAGATGGGAGAAGAAACAAGAGCAAAAATCGAATGATTGCAAATTGAAAATGGGAAAAGTGAGGAGCCAACAGAGAAATAAATATAAAAAAGCTTTGTCTAAAGATACAAAAATTCGAAGCAAATGATTTATTGAAATGTAAGACTGGAATTTACATTACCTAGAAGTGCAGCTTGGTGCATCAATTTTTTTGGAATACATCCAACATTTACACATGTGCCACCCAATCCTGAAACATGTCAAAAGATTAACTGAGAAATATGGAACAAAGTAATGTAATAACATTTATTTCACTGTGCCATTATGGCATAATTGTGGCCAAATGCATTATGGTTAGTGTATACTCTATGCCAGAAAATGCTGATTTGATATTGTATATATACGCTAATTGAAGACATGGTTGAGGTAAAAAAACTTTACAATGGGGTAGCTGTGTTGCACTGCGGACTAAACAACCATAGCTGAGACTGGAGAATATCTCAATGGGATAGTACCCTTATGGATAGTAGATAAATCATATAAATTAACACATTACATAGGACAGTAATATTCATACCCCATGTTGTTCCGGCAGGTGTTGGCTTTACAAAATCACACACTGCTACTTTGGCACCAAGGGCAGCAGCTTCCTAAAACAGCAGGCAGAAAAAAAACTGTGATTTGATAGCTATGAAGAGAATATTTTAGTAACACAATTTTGGCCTCTTTGGTTCAGGATTTTGGCCTCAACCTACAGTCATGCATCCTTCTACATGTGTCTAACAGATTAAAGATACATCTCACAATGGCTCTTGTTCTTTGCTTTTGGCAGAACTAAAACAATGCACTCCAAAAAGGCTATGCCATTAAATTTTAAATTTAGCATCTTGCTTCCTTGCACACTTACAAAATATACACTTGATTTTACTAGCTATCTCCAGGTGTATCAAGCTTCCTCGGAGTATTTTCAAAGGCATCATCAGAGAAATCTTCAGATTAATTAAACTCTTTTTTTATTTTCTATAGCTAGTTGAAATTTGAACTCCTTTAGTAGCAAAACATAAAAGTATCTGGAGATCAAATCCAAAGGAGGAAAGATGCAATAAGTGATTACCCAAGGCTCCACAAAGTAGGGGGGGGGATGAAATGATTGTTAGGGTCTGGCCACGGCCTTCAGAGTTTTGGAAATACCCTTTCAAACATAGCATTACTGTTTTAGAAAAGTTTTGAAAGGTCAAATCCTTTAAGTTATCTGTCTGTGAGTTTCAAATGGCATCAGGAGGCAATGAGTTAAAGGTTTTTTCTGTTTCTTATTTGAGTTTTAAGGGTTTAAACTTCTCATAGCCATGCCCATGACCATGCCCCTGACCCCCTCACTTTTCCAGTTCTAGACTTACCACTGTGCAAAGCCTATGAAATAAAAGGTCCTTAAATTTTCCATTGTGTAAACAAGGTCTTAATGCAACAAATGATTTACCTTTGAGCATGCAAGTCCACCAGATCCACCTCCTATAACCACCAAATCGTATTCATATTTATCATTTCTAATCAGTGGCCAAAGACGAGCTTCTTTGTGTGCTGATGTGACATCATCAGAACCTCCAACATGGTTGCCTTTTGCAAAGACATTTGGAACAGTTTTTTGACCTGTTTTATCTGCTAAAGCATTTTGGATTGCTTCTCCATTTGCTAAAAAGGGAGATTGAAATGTTGATAAAAATTCTTAAAGTTACTTGAAACATTTAAAACATTCGAAACCACTAAATATCCAAAAACAAATTTAGCATTACCCTTAGTTTCTCAATGCATGCAAAAATCCCAAAGTAGTAAGGGACCAGTCATAATCTATGCAAGGTGGGGAGCCAGAAGATGTTTTGAATATAACAAAAAAAATTTTTGTGGCCCCCAAAATGATGGCAAAAGATATTTTATAGTCCCCAGCATAGAAACATTCAAAACCTCTATATATCTAAATAACAATTTATCATTCAATTAGTTTCAAAATGCATTCAAAAATCCAAAGTGATAATTTTTCGTTCGGCAGTACTTGGCAGATAAAAACGCATTCCTCCCCCAAGGATCTGTTCCCAATGCAAAAACTTTCCTTCTGGCATAACATGAAAATACATTACATACCTTCTTTGTCAAGTTCAAGTGCTGTGAACTTCACTCCAAGTGAATTGAAGAGGTCTTTAACCTATTAATTAAAGGTGTTTTTAAAGATAAGACAGGCAGTGTTTCAGTGTTTGCCTGAACCATGTTGAAAATTCAGATTAATTAATGAAAGGACATAAACAGCAATGAAAAAAGGTAAAACTTATTGAGTAGGACATATCAACACAAACAGACAGAACATTTTGACTCTGGCAAGAGTCATCGTCAGCAATTACAGTAATTAGAGGAAAATATATAACATAGCAGATAATGAAGGATAGAAATATTAGAATAAACCCTATGAAGTCTATAAATCTATGAATAGAGAGGCTGACAGTTCAGAACCGATGTTTGAACTTTTTTCCACAAAGCTGTTCCACCCACTAAGCTGTCTATTCATTGGGGTTGAAAGGGGAACCCCTGAAAGGAGAATTCCTGATGGCAAAAGCGTTAAGTCTAAGCCTGATGTCTAAGCATAATCACTTGTTTAAATTGATAAAACTAATATGTTGATGACAATCACAGAAGGCATCAATATGAAGAGGATGTGTATAGGGCAACACCAGTTGCGATATTTTTGTCTCTTTACCAGCTTGCAGCACAGGTGTATTTTCAATTGTTGTATTTGGCTAACTGTTAGCATTTTAACAAACTCCTGTTTTGTTTTTTGCTTGTTTTTTTTTTGCTAGTTGCAAAGTGTTTATGGTGGCTGCATTCAGCGCTTCCCAGCTGCATATGCAGTATTCCAATGTCAGCATGGTGGAGGTAGCGAGAAAATGAAGGAACAAGAAATAAAGCAATTTCCTTAAAACTACAAATTAAGGGTGCCTAAGTAAGGGACAGAACCTTCCCTAATTTATAAAGATTGCCAAAATGAGGCATCTAGCTACAGTTGAAATGATCTTTTAGGTCATAGTAAATATTGGTACTCTTCTGGTGTTAGGCATTCTAAAGTACTTTCTAGTTCACCAAGAATGATATTCAAGAATGCAGAATGCGTAGCAGACCAGTTATGCACATAAACTTTTCACCACTGCCCTATTTCATAGGAATACAAAATATCTTTTTAAATAAACCATTTTCCTTAGAATCGGGAAAAATCAGTAATGAATCTTCTTAACTTTTCGAGAAACCAAGTGCTACTTTCCCATGAACCACTTTCTGATAAAATAATATTTTACATTTAATATTGTGCGCAGTAATATGTACAGTAGTGTTGTACTAGTGAAGCCTCTGGGTGTGCCTATTAACTGAAACCATACTATTTCAACAAATGACCTTGCCCTACAAAGAAGGAATTTTCTTCCTCTAAGAAGAGAAGCAAATAGCAAACTTAAAACGAACAAACTGCTAAGGGGATGGAATGATTAGAAATATGTTATCTCAGGAATTTCCTTGAAGGATACAGTTTTTCTAGAAAGAATTAAAAGCGCGGGTAATATGACTAAGCTAGCTAGTTTCGGAACGGATTAGGCCTATCCTTTTCCGACCAAAAATTAACTAACACAGGAAAAATGAGGGCATTGTAGAAATCAAAAAGCGTATACCTTTTTACAAAACGGACAATAGCTCTTTGAGAAAATCATAACAGCATTTTCATTAATGTATTTTTGCACGAGGTTAGAAACCTCAGCAGGAACTGGAGCCATGTCTAATCTTGGTTCTTGCTGGCTGCAGACGACACCAATCTTTGCCGATAACCGAGATGTACGGATGTGCTTAGGCTTGTTTGAAGTATCTTCTTCCTACGGAACGTATAGCTCAAGCTCTAAGCAAGTTTTTTATCGCATTTTTCCGCGATATTAATTTTAGGACGTTCTCTGCCTTTCGAGTTACGGACTCTGTGATCACATGACCTGTCACATGATCATCAATAATTGCTGACTAATTATAAATAAGCGAGTTTCGAAATCTAAAACCTCAAATTTTTTGTTAATTTTATTTTTCTTTGCCAAAAATGCTGAGCACACACTGAGATTGCAAAACAAGCAGTGTTTGAGATTTTCTTCATTTTAAAGCAGATGTAATTGGATCACTGATAGAGTTGTTCAAGTACTAGGCAGGTGCGAGTGTTTAAGTACAAGTTGTGCTTCTGATAAAATTCTTTCTTGTTCATAAAGTTCCTTCATATAAGATATTGTGCTATTATTGGCAATACAGTATTCTCTCCAATCACCGGACACCATAGAGCCAATAACGAAGTGTCCGCTGTTTGGAAGCGTCCGCCTATTGGAAAGTTTTGCAATGTAAGTCCAAAATTTGAGAGTAGAATCGATTTTTTTATTTAGAAGGCGTTAACGTGGAGGTGGCTATGATCTAGCAATTTATTAAGATTCCAGTAATTTGCCACTTTCATGGGTAAGAAAAGATTATAAACTGGGCTGTAAAGAAGCTCTAAGCTGTAAAACGCCAAGTAGATTGCAAAGTGTCGGAGTGTTTGATATCAATATTTGAACAAATATTCATTCGTCTCAGTTTTTCGTAGGCTTCTTATCTGATTGTACTGTCGTATTGTATCCGCTAATTGGAAAGGGGTAGATGAACAAGGTGAACAAGATGAAGAAGGATGTGAGCAGACAAAGCAGATGTAGAGGAAGATGAAACAGATGAAGAAGAAGAAGAACAAGATGTTACAACAGATGGGGAAGGAGATGAAGAAGAAGATGAGGAAAAAAGTGAAGAAGCATATGTAGAAGGTGATTGAACAGATGATGAAGAAGAAGAACAAGGTGGAGAAGCAGATGTAGAAGAAGATGAATCAGATACAGAATAAGTTGAAGATGAAGAAGATGATACGACAGTTAGAGAAGAAATGAAGAAGATGATGAGGAAAAAAGTGAAGAAGCGTATGTAGAAGGTGATGGAAGAGATAAAGAAGAAGATAAACAAAATTAAGATGCATATCAAGAAGACGATGAAGTAGACGAAAAAGAAGATGGGCAAATGAACAAGATAAAGAATATAAAGCAGAGGAAGAAAGAGATGAAGCAGATGAAGAAGATGAAGCAGATTTAGCAAATAGATGAAGACGAGAAGAAGATGATGCTCCAGATGAAGAGGAAGAAGAAAAAGGTAGAAGTAGATGTGGAAGGTGATGAGACAGATGAATAAGAAGATGAACAAGGTGAAGAAGCAGATGTAGAAGAAAATGAAGCAGATTAAGATGAAAATGAAGCAGATACAGAATAAGTTGAAGATGAAGAAGATGATACAACAGATGGAGAAGAAGATAGAGAAGATGATGAGGAAAAAAGTGAAGAAGCATATGTAGAAGGTGATTGAACAGATGAAGAAGAAGATAAACAAAATTAAGAAGTATATGTAGAAGACGATGAAGCAGATGAAGAAGAAGATGAACAAGATGGAAAGATGAAGCATGTGAAACACATATTGAAGAAGCGAAGCAGATGAAGTTGATGAAAAGCAGATAACGAAGAAGATGAAGAAGATAGTGTACATGACGATGAGGGTCATGATGGTGATGTTTTATGATGATATTAATGATGAAGCGGAAAATGATAAAGCAGATTGTGATGACGTTGATGACGATGACATTTTTATCAAGGGGTGAGGGGGACGAATAGAGAAAAATACTAAAAAAAGAGACATAAATTCGATTTTTATTAAGTAGGTTATCCTTAAAGCTAAAACTACAACTCGTTAGTGTTTTGATATTTTACAGCAGTAACAAGTTAAGAAAAGCAAAATTTTATGCATGCATCAATCACCCACAGTGCCTGTGCAGCGAACAGTGAAATGTTGCTAAACCATGCCGCTTAGCTGGGAACTGACTAGATTCCATGAAAGTCTGTATCTCAGAGGGTCTGTCCCTAGTAGCTAAAAGGGCATCATTTTATATATTGCAGCCGAGAGGCACATAGCAGTCTAGAAAATGGAACAATTCTATAGACAAAGTTCGAAAAAAAGATATTCTTTGGGAAATTAGGGGCTCCAAGACCCTTGGACTAGGGGGACAAATATGTGGGTTGTGCCAAGAGAAAACATAAGGAATCATATATTTACATCCATTAAATTGTAGTTACATCCTTTCTTTTTATTTAATTGACACTTTTTAGGGTAGATGGCCCTGCAACGCACATAAGGAAACTTGAACTACATGTGATATATTACTATATGCAAGCAGGCTTGATAGATTAGATTCGAAGCTTTTAATTTCATTCGTTTTAAAGCCTCTCTATTATTATAGCAGGTTTTTCCAAAATTTGCTCCATTTATAATCAAACCATTTTCAACTTTTAATGCCCCTGACAATTTTCCCTACTCTATTTTTATCAATGTTGGCTCTTCTCCTTATGTTTGATATGTAAACAAACAGAATTCACCAACACTATGTTTTCCCAAGGGTCCCCAAATCAAACAGTTGATTCCCTTGTGAGCAATCTCGGTTTCAAAACAGCTTCTCTGTGAAAGGCGAAGCCTTCCTACGGAATACACAGCATTGCTTCGGAGTTCAAATTATCCTAGCTGAGTAATGGTGCTAAATGTATATATCTGCACAGATTCAAAGTATAAATTACAGTAAGTATTGAATCCATCAAAATCTGTTCTGGGTAAGCAGTTTTCAAATGCATAATCTTAAAAAGCGCAATAAAAAGCCAGTCAACACCAATTGAGGTGCCAGCCTCTGAGTACGTCCTTCTAAAAAACAACTTATTAGTAAGCAAATAAGGCTAAAATTATCTAAAAATTAATCAACTAGAAGGTTAACTAACGAATTGTTAGCAATTAAGCAACTACATTGTGCTAGTAAGTAATGGTTGATAAGCAAATATAGCGTCGCTCAAAATTTAAAAGACTAAAGTGCTTAATTATGGAGTAGTAACCAAGCAAACATTATTTTCTGAGTTTTAAAATGAATCAACGTGGTATCCATTGAGGTTTTTATATGTTTTTACATGGCCTATTATGCCATGCTAAAGACTTAACACTAACGGAGGGATGGTAATAGTTCAGCAAATTGAATCCTGTGTGCTATAGTTAAGCAAATTCTATATAAATCAAAGCCACTTTGAATCCTAAGACTTTGAGTCTTGCTCAAGTCATTAAGTGACATAAAATAGTACCTTTTGCAAATGTTGATATCCTAAAATTAGTCTCAGATTCGACAAAACATTTATTAAGTTTGCATGCAAGCCTACCTAATCTACGAGCGAGGCTACGGCCTAGGCATTGTTTAAAACAATTAGATAACACAACATGGCTGTTAAGCTTAAGTTAATTAACTGTAACGTTTTATACTAACGTAAAGTAATTACATAAGTTAATGCTTAGATGTACATAATGGAAGTGAGTCTTTTCTCAAAACGAGGCATTCAAACAGGTGCCTCTGCGCAGCCATTTTTGGTGATCTTGGTTTCCAATCGCTTTCTCCATTTCTTGCACACATGCTTGACCTCCTCCAGGAAGGCAGTCTCCACTTCATCCAGCGTCATTGCATCCTCATTTTCATCTTTACCGTTGCAGAAGTCAAAGCCTTTGGTAGCTGCAATACATAAGAGGTTATCATTTAGACTTGAATAGCCGTACAAAGAGAGGGCATTCTTTTTTTATCTAGCAATTTTGGAGCACCTAATGATAGCTTCAAGATGATTTACCATGAAAACGTCTTGAGGATAAAGAGAGTTTGAAAAAACTTGCTTTTATTAAAATGAAAGAGAGGAGAAAATAGAAAATAATGGTTTTTAAAACGAACTTTTTGGCATCTTGATAAGGAACTTGTCCTCTGTAAGAAGAAAAGATATAATATAATATAATATAATATGATATAATATAATATAATATAATATAATATAATATAATATAATATAATATAATATAATATAATATAATATAATATAATATAATATAATATAATATAATATAATATAATATGATATAATATAATATAATATAATATAATATAATATAATATAATATAATATAATATAATATAATATAATATAATATAATATAATATAATATAATATAATATAATATAATATAATATAATATAATATAATATAATATAATATAATATAATATAATATAATATAATATAATATAATATAATATAATATAATATAATATAATATAATATAATATAATATAATATAATATAATATAATATAATATAATATAATATAATAAAATATAATATAATATAATATAATATTATATAGTATAATATAATATAATGTGTAGAAAGTGGCACTCTCGGCCTATGAGGAAAAAAATGCAACATGTAACTTGCCTTTTTCCTTATTTTTAGCTCCTTTTTTCTTTCTAAAAACAATGAACTGGATAAACAATCCACCCACAAATAAACAGCCTCCAATACCGAGCAGGCAAAAGAGAGTAACAATGAAAATTGGTGATTCATGACTGAAAACAGACGTCGTTTCTTCTGTTTGTCGACTCTCTACTTTCTGAAAAATGAAAAAGAAAAATGTGTAAGAGTGCTTATGATGATGATGAGAATTGATAATACTTGACATTTATGATGATGAAGATGATGATGATGATGATGATGATGATGATGATGATGATGATGATGATGATGATGATGATGATGATGATGATGATGATGATGATGATGATGGTTATGACGATGATGATGATGATGATTGTGATTATGATGATGATGATGATGATGATGATGATGATGACGATGAAGATGATGATGATAATGATGATGATGATGATGATGATGATGATGATGATGATGATAATGATAATGATGATGATGATAATGATGATAATGATGATGATAATGATAATGATGATAATGATGATGATGATGATGATGATAATAATGATGATGATGATTATGATGATGTTTATGATTGATCACGCACCTTTACGCCAGCCATGGCCTGGGCAATTATAGCCTCTCTTTGGTCATCATTAGTGGCAAAGAATGTTTCAAAGAAATGCTTCATTGCTCCCTTTGGCATCCCGACATCTTGAATTACAATCCCGTATGCGGTTCCAGACACTGTCACTCGGTGACGGAATTCATAATTCGGAATGTTATCCTTGATCTTTGTTGCAAAGAAGTTGGCAGTATTGTCGTCAAGAGCTGCTCCTAAAAAGAGTGATTAGAAAAGAACTTTGATGTCAGGCCAAACAGATAAGTAGAAGGGGTTATTTAGAATGGAACTAAGACTGTTCATTACAGGGTCAAGAGGTTTGCCATAAGTGAGGCCCCCTAGGGGGGTCTGTGTTCCAATGTTCCTTAGAAAATTTTCCAAAGTCTACCGGATTCCCCATAATGTTATTTGAATGTTCACAAAAACGAAATTTATTTTTTGTTTTTCCAATAAAATACTACAATACATATCTACGGTCTACACTACTTACAAGGATTACTTTACAATACTACTTGGACGAATACCCCAGGGGGAGCAAAAGGCTTTGTCTACCCCAAGGGGATTAACATAGATAAAAGAGAGAGAAAAAAAACACTACTTCAACTGAAACTACAGAGCTAGAAACAACACATACGGATAATAAGAACGATTGGATACTTAAGTCTGCTTGATATAAGACATCAGATCGAGGTGATAGCAAAGGAACATAAAAACGAAACGTCGATCTGATCCCAAACTTCTCAGAAGATCCCTAGTTCCCTAGAGATATTTGTTCATGTTCCCATGTTCCTGTTAATAAAAACGGGCAAGTTCTCTTGTTCTCCACAACCCCTGCGAGCGTCAGAAATGTGTATCTTAAAATAATATGAGAACTGGTACTGACGTAGAAGCAGAGGTACTGAAACTATTGGCGGGGAAAGGGAGAAAACATAACCAAAAAAACAGCATCTAAGATTGGAAAAGTACGTCAAATTGACAGAACTGCTATAATTAAGGTTAAATGCATAAGTGCAAATTAATGTTAAAGAAATTCACCTGATAATATCCTAGGATCGGGGGAGCTCTCTCCTCGATTAGTTTACCTAATGAGAGAGCTTTAAGTAATTCCCTGCATACAATTTATTTAGCTCCCCTTGTATTTGTAGATTGTATCAATTTCTTGTATAATTGTATTAATTTTCTGTAATTTATCTTTTACCTTTGTAGTTTATTTATCTGTCTGTATAGTTTTATAATAGTTGGGATTATAAATTGTATGTAGATGAATTTCATTTTTGTTTAATGTTTTATGTGGCTTACCATCGACTTCCTCTTTCTTTAGTGCTTTGATCACTTCGTCGATGTTTCCATACCCTGTCAAATAACAGTAACATTCAATGCTGAGAAATTGCTGAGAACAGGTTCAAACATTTTAAACTAGGCTTTAGAAAGCTTCGTTTTTATAAATATGTATCAAGTCTGCTGAAAATCATGAATGAGGATTGGTTTGTTAGTGTTAATGAGCTGTTAGATACAATTCAATTAGTCAACTGTAATCAAATCGTTGATGATAGTAATAACAATAGTCAAAGCTGGGAACGCACATCCAATTTTTTAGTAGGGGATTGTGCACTTTTTGGCATCGCGCAAGGTGAACAATGATATAGTTGTAAGCGCAGTGAATGAGAGAGGATGGTACTCTAGCTGGACTAACTTCAAATCATATTCTTTTATCAGGGACCAACTGGTTGTAACAAATTAAAGTAGCAAGTAATTAAATTTTTCGTCTGACATGTTCTGGTCAGGTTCTTTTCGTAGGTTTATAGACAAAGTTTTGTATATACTGTATAAAACATTTCGGATAGGCGCAGAAAATGGTGAGGAGGGGGTGTTACATCCCCCCCCCCCCGCAATGTCCATTCCTGATCGGACCTTATTATATGATATTCAACTACATTAAAATTTCAAACCTCTCTTACAAAGATTTCCAACCTCTCTTCAAACCAGGCAATTCGTATTGACATGCCTTAAGATTTTCCAGATCTCTGTATAAATATACAAGTAGTTTCTACAGGGTAGCTAACAGACTACTTTTTACATTTAAAGGGTAACAGCTCAGGGCTTTTCCATGGCTTATATATACTACAAAAGATGAAATAAGTAAATTTTAAGAATCATAACGAAAGTAACATGTATTGTATTTGCAAATACCTTTGATTTCAGCATTTTCTTTCCTCGCTGCTGCGTGTGCTGCTGCTGTTGTGTTTACTACAGCGATCTAAAAATGGAATTGGAAAACTAAGCAGGTATAAAAATGTTTGCCTCACGTGCACTGCTTCTCACCCAAAGTTCCTTTCGTTGATGATTTTCTCAGAAACACAAATGCCAAGGCAAGGTCAAAGCAGTGGCACAGTGGCTTCGGGGGGCAGGGGGCTACAGCCCCCCTAGCACAAAGTTTGTCGGAAATTCTCAACATTATGCTACAGTGTCGGAAAATTTTGGAAAAACTACAACTCATCGGAAAAGTTACGTCTTTAGCCCCCCCCCCCCAAAAAAAAATCCAGCTCCCACTGCGTCCCTGGGTCAAAGTAGGGTATTTCGATGCAATTCCTGCTGAATGTCATCGAAACGCCTATGAAAAGACAAGCATAATTGATTGATTTGTGGTTGCCAGTCTAATAACGCCCGTAGCATTCCTTCTTCCCTAATAAAACAATGTTGGTTGGAACGTGCATTGCCTTAACTTTTGTTTACAATTGATTCTGGTAAAAGAGTAGCAGTAGAACATGGTTTGAGCAACATTGTTCTGAGAGAGAAAAGCAGGTTCTGAGAGGGGCAGCTGCAAATAGAAGACAAAAATAGTAGTTGGTATTCCAAGATATTTGGCAAGGATTGCAGCTAAGGTCGTGAAGCTTTTTTTAGTCCGTTGTAAGATTAGATGGGGCCAAGAGAAGCAGTGTTTAATTCTATGAAGTTGAGAATATCACAAAAAAGCACTAACGACCAGGTGACAAAAGCCATGATCTTAATTAAATTCCAAATACAGTAATATATTGCCTTGGTATTAATCAAGATAATAGGAAAAATTAATAACTTGGAATACATTGAAATGAAACACGTTTTGACTTACCGTCTTTCCTGAAAGTGAATCGCGTTGAACAACAACTTTTTTTGTTAATGCAGACGTCAAAGCAGCTGAATACATGGAAAAGATTGTGACACCAAGAAAAATCCAAATAACAGCAAATATTCGTGCAATGTATGACTTCGGAGCTCTGTCACCATAACTAATTCAGAAGAAACAAAACTAATTATGAAATTGTACGAAGAAATCAATGCAATGCAATGAAATACTACTCCATTAAATGGAATAGAATAAGAATAGAATAGAATAGAATAGGATAGGAAAGAATAGGATAGGATAGGATAGGATAGGATAGGATGGGATGGGATGGGATGGGATGGGATGGGATGGGATGGGATGGGATGGGATGGGATAGGATAGGATAGGATAGGATAGGATAGGATAGGATAGGATAGGACAGGATAGGATAGGATAGGATAGGATAGGATAGGATAGGATAGGATAGGATAGGATAGGATAGGATAGGATAGGATAGGATAGGATAGGATAGGATAGGATAGGATAGGATAGGATAGGATAGGATAGGATAGGATAGGATAGGATAGGATAGGATAGGATAGGATAGGATAGGATAGGATAGGATAGGATAGGATAGGATAGGATAGGATAGGATAGGATAGGATAGGATGGGATAGGATAGGATGGGATAGGATAGGATTGGATAGGATAGGATAGATATACAATGCGACACAATATAATGCAATGCAATACAATACAAGCATGTGTCGTATACAAGTCTCGTTTGATAGAGTAAAAAGATCATTAATTGTATTAAATTAGATGTCGAGCGCTATATGATGTAAAGGACTATCAGGAGATTTTATCTATAAGTCTGTATAAAATAAAGGCGTTTCATTTTTGGATGGATACAAATTGTTTTTCTGTCATCTTATATCCTATGCTGTTATGAATTTTTAAGGTGTCGTTTGAAGCGCCTTGACAACTCTTGAGTGATTAACAGAGATCCAAAAACCGGAGGTAGGAGCTAATGGCCTGAATCTTTCGATGAATTTATAATTCATCATTATAATGAATTTTGGAATAAATTGTAATACATTTACTTACCCCACAGTTGTCATGGAGACAAAAGCCCACCAAAAGCCTTCAAATGGTCCACGGAGAAAGGACCTTGGGAACTCAAGAACATTGAACCATGTGTCCTATGTAAAGAAAACATAAAGCGTTAAGAGATTTAAGGCGATGCCGTACCTTAAAACCCTAAATCCACGTTTAGGGATGCCAGGAAGGTGCTAGGGGAATAGAGTGACTGATAAAACACATAAATTGTCATTTTCCTCTTTATTTTTAGCAGAGGAAATGTATGAAACAAATATTCTTAGGTGCAAAATTCTGAGTGGAACTAAGCATGACTTTTTGGAAAAGCAGCTCTTACTTCTATTATACTTTGTAACTTAGTTGCAGTTCCCCGATGATCGCATTCAGCGTGGATCTCTTAGTAACATCTTTTCAATAGTAAAATCTAGACCTTTTTGTCTACATAACACAGAACACTGTACAACAAACGGACTAACAGTAATATCCATTACTTTGAGATTTACATGCATTCTTTCCTTTCTATTTTTCAGCTTAGCAGAAGAGATATTGCGTGTCAATAAGAGATAATAATAATGATTATAATAATCATAACCCCAGCATTGAGAGGTTTGCTTGTTAAAAGAACGGTCGAGTGACGGGCGGGGCCCCAGAGTTAAGGAAGACATGGGGCTCTCGGCCGGCGTTGAAGGCAGTTAAAGCCTTTTTAATACATTCTTTGTTTTTACAGGCCCCTCAACCCGGGCTACCCCCCCCCCTCTCCTGCTCGACAGTCTTGCTTATAACCCAAGAGGCACTTACCATCATCCAGATTGCAATTCCTGCAATGATGGCCATAAGCAGCGCTGTTATAAACAATGGCCAGGTTGATAGTACAGACTTGAAAAGATCAGCTGTGAGCTCGCTCGCGCTGTGTACTTTGGGCTTGAGCAAGAAGCTAACACCAGGTACCTCTAGGAAATACACAAAATCCCTTCCAAAGAACTGTGCACTTGATTTTGAGGTTTCGACTGGCATTATCACTGATGCATTTGAATCATGAAATCTTGAGAGGTATGTTCGAGGGCCAACGAATTTGACTTTGTTGCAGCCGAGGCAGCATGTTGCCATGATGGATCGAAGCATGTCTGGAAATTATGAAAGGTCATTAGAAAGAGATTAATCGACAATCGGTGACCTTTCTACTTTGAAAATGTCCCAATGGTATAGGCAAAAAGTTTTGGAAGGGCAAGAAGTGGGCTTTACACGGCAAGAAATGACTTACAAGGAACAAACAGACACTAGATCTGAAGGAATATGAAAATAAAATAAAATTTTGGTCAATCTCAAAGAAACTGAACAGACTGCATCAGTATTAAAGTTTGTAAAACACAAGCTCGACCTGTAATACCCCGTCAGCTTGGATGATTTGCAGTTTTGTTTAAAACTGAAGAACTAATTCCTAAAAAGTAAGTTATTGCCCAGCATTTACTTTCACAGTTAATGTGCCAACCCTGTTCTTTAAGTTGCAAAAAAGGAATGACCATGTGCATTTTCCATTTGCCATGTTATGAAATAAATGTTGCACTGTACCTTATTGCAAAGTAGAGATGAGCTGAACATGTTAATTATGGGTCGAGCCTGGGCTAGAAGTCACGATTCCGCGTATTCTAGTAAACCTACCCAACCACTTCATCATTACCCTGGCTTTGATAACACCGGCTAAATTAGTTATATCTGCCACATTTCATCATATTTAAGTAACGCCATTAGGGCCGGGAGATTTCTTTTTATTAGTGGCTTCTTAGCGATTATAGCTAATCTGAAGAAGTAATTAATACAGGTAAAAAGTGACTAAAATGCTACACAAAATTTTTTGTTGGAATTCCAATTTGATAAACAGGCAAAGGATGCACGCAATAGAACCGCATTAAATCGGCTTATAGAGACATATCCCAAGGGTCTATAAGTAGAATGGGCCACTGGGTGATCAAAAGAAGACCTCGTTCGATGGTTGTGATTTGCTCTGAAAGCATTAAAGTGTAGGAAAATCAGGCAATTTAGATACACCACTTGGAGTTTATGAAAAATGCTTTCTTTCTTGCAAAATAAGCAGAAGATGAAAGATAAACGTATCCTTAATAACAATTTTATTACAGAAGTAGAGCTTAAAAGTGTCAGTTTTTATTCAATTGCACTCCCTTACATGCCAGAAGCCCCCTTCATAGGCCAGTGGCGGAACTAGAAACCTAGAGGGGGGGGGGTTGTCAATCAGATGTTCTTTATTGTTGGGGTGAAGTGTTTGGGAAAGACAGTAGCTTATGAACGTCTGGAAACCAGAAACCGGCCCCCCTCGTAAATCCACCCCTGATAGCTAAATTTATCTGAGTGAGCATGAAACAGTATATATGACACTAAGGAAAGCATACGTATTTTTGTTACATTTTGAGACAGTGCTTAAACCACTACTAGGTCTTAACTTTCTTAATCTGTTGTTGATTTCAAGGCTCGTGTACATAGAGTCCTATTTGTATCGTGCTTTGAAACTAATTTACGTAAGGCATTACATCGAAACCTTAAAATGGCCTTATAAATAAGTCCAGATTTAGTTGCTTAAGAAAGTGCTACTTAATTTGAAATACCTAATTGCTTATTTACTAGCAGCTGCCTAACAAACAGTATAATATGCTTAAAATTTGCACAATCTTGTGCTAGCTGGGTATAAGCCTTTTGCTTAATCCAAAATATCGAATTATTTATTTGATAATAGCTACTTAATTAACGATGAAATTTGCCATAAAATTAAGATTTTAGCGGTAATGAGGTATTAGTTTGTTGCTTAATTCAAGCTACTTTTATGCCTATTTACCAACAGTTGCTTAATAAGCCTCTATGTCTTATAAAAATGTAAGGACTCTAGCGCTAACGATTTAGCTATTAATCTTGAGCTTTTGATAAAAGACATTGTGTTTGATAAAAAAAATTGGTTAATGTCCTTATTGCTAGGTGTATATTCGAGATAATCTGGGAAATAAATTCCAATTGAAAGCCACTGATAAAATAACAACAGTTTCTGTGTGATTGGAGAAACATTTCAAACAGAAATTGGATTTATTTTCCACAATTTCATATAATATTCATGGAGTGATTAACACTACCCAGACTGTTTTGAACTGTTTTTCACATGTCCACCTCAATATGCATTTTGTTAAAATCTCTGATTATAAAAAGTGCGCATTTCTTGCAGCGCCTTAAGAATCAGCTAGAAATATCAAGATATTTTTGAAAAAGACCAGGCAATGACTTAGGCAATTACTCAATTCTATGATAAAATGTTTGATTTAAAAGTTAAGGAAATTTGTATCGAAGTGTTAGCGATTATCTTCTATCAAGCGAAATCTAGCATGGAAGTTTTCATTTTAGCATGGCTTTATCGACTTAAAGCGTTGTTTGACCAAAACATATTTCAAAACTGAAATTTCAATATTTCAAGCAAGATTTAAAGCTGGGTCATTAGTCAAATGACTTATTAAAAAGTGTCATATGTCGCCCCTGTTATTAATAATGACCCCATTTCTGCCACAACTTCGCCATGATAATAATCCGTTTCACTTTTATTCAACGAAATCCGAGACAATCGGCTAAAAGTTTGAGAAAGTCAGTCGCACTGAGCAGATCAACATTTCACGTTTTGTTCGGCTTAGTGGCGGCAGCTAAATGAAACATATGAAACTTTATGTATAATCGTTTCATAAGTAAGAAATCTCTGCATAGATTATCATTAACATTTCTTTAATTGCAGTTTAGAGAGGGGGCCGGGGCAGAATCCGTAGGATGCGTTTATCCTCTCAAGTTATTTTTCTAACGACGCTTTCGATTGAGAGAAGGGGGTCAAGAGTGTCTTATGCATGGAGGGGCAGAATTATTGGAGAAAAGGGTTGGGGTTTAGCAACCATGGACGTAGGAAGCATTATAAAAGAGGGGGTACAGGTTTTGAGGGGCACCCTCACAAACTTTCTGAAAAGTGTCAGAGACTGTTTCGGAGAGCCTAGGGTGGCGGTGAATGAGTGAGAGACTCATTTAATGTAACTGCTTTTGCTCACTTCATTTCGCAACTGAGTACTTGACGGTACATCTTAGTTTTACGGTTGGCAAAAGAGGGCAACCCTTTAAACTTCAAAGGGGCACTCTACCCGAATTTTTTAAAAGTAGAGGAGGCACGCGCCCCCTGTGCCCCCGGTTCCTACGTCTACATAGCAACCCTAATAACATAGCTAAACAAAAATATAGATAATAAAAATTAATAGATGGGTAAATAAGTAAATGGGTAAATGAATGGATGAAGAGATAACTAAATCAATAATTGGTAAATTAAAACATAAATGAATCAATTATTTTGTCAAGTATTTATGCGGTATCTCATTGTTAAGTTTATCTCTAAACATCTCAGCCCAAGTCTGCAATGCAGCAATCAATCCCGTTTAGGGAGCGTGCATTATTTATGGCAGGAAGGGGGGCTGAGTGATCTTTTAGGGGTCTTTAATCTTTTCAACAAAAGGGGCTTTCAAACCAATTTACCGAGAAAATATTGGACTGAATCATAAGCTTTGTTATTTTAACAATAAATATCATAGATGCAAAACACTGGCAAATCAAAAAGTTTGAATTTATGGGGGCCTTAGAAAATTGAATTTTGCACTTTTTTTTAATTTCAAACAATTGACACTTTGCAAGCTACTTGGCTTTTTACAGCTTCGAGCTTCTTTACAACCCCAAAGGTTGCCTGTGGCAGACTCCCGCCATCTATGAAAACCAGGCGTAATCGTTCCATTGGGGTACCTGGAGTATGGCAGGTAGAAGATGGCGGAAGACTGCCGCCGTTAACCTTACGACTATATGGAAACCAGGCTTCAGTCAATTGTTTTAGCAGCACAAATGACAAAATTATCATGCGAGAAAGCAACGCGAAGCAGCGTAAATGCTACTGCGCTTTTAAATGCCAATTATCCTTGTTGTGTTTACGTCACAAATTTAAAACTACAAAACTTAGCTGTGCTGCTGCTGCTATTCCTAAGGTCAGCGGTTTATTACTGAATTTATGCGCAGCTAGCTGCTCATAACATTCCGGTTTTTATAAGTTTAATGGTCCGCTCCTTCGTCGCTTCATCATTTTTAAAAAAGGTGCGTAGTGTTCTTAAATTGAATGAAAATGAAAGATCTTTGCAACAGTTTCGTCTGTTTTAGTGTAGGCATAAGGGCCCTTACAAGGCTGTGATATCTGAAGGTCCACGTCGTAAGAAAGCAATGGGTTTTCAGGAATTTGACCTGAGGGGGTGTGACCCCCTGGGGAAAAAAAATTTTATTTCGAGAACAAGGCATTTTTGGCTATAGAGGAGTATTTCATAGGCAAGTTTTGCTCACTTGTCGGTAAATAAAGGATTGTACGCCCATTTGGGTTGAAAATGATGATGACGAAGGTCTACAAGAGGCTAGAAGACACTTGAAAATTATCCAGGGAACAGGAAAACATGTCTTAGATCAAATAAAGGAGCAAGGGAACTTAATGGGATTACCTGGGGAGCAGAGACAAGGCATTGTCTCGAAGCTCTTTTTTAATTCATTGTAGAAATTGGAGCATCATTGATTCACTGTGTTTTGAATTGTTATAGAGTTGCTTTTTGTCATAATGGACTACTTTTGTACTTGCAATGAATAGCTAGGCTAGTAAAAGTGGTTCTGACAACCCAATACATCAACGACTACTCAGGATATAAATACTGTTCGAATGACATAAATAAACGAACTGCATTTACTATGCCAATGATGATAATATTTTCATCTTTTTCCTTTTTTGTAATTGCCTGACTTCTTGGTGGCTATTGGGATGCCGATCAGCTGTTTCGAGACATGATACCTGGGTTGACATCTTTTTTGTATCACCAACTGCGTTCAAGTCCGAGTTCCACCTCACAACATATTGCTTCCCAAATATGTTTTTATTTTCTATTTACCTGCTTTACTTATTTTATATTATATATTTTAAGACATTTCCTTCGACCAGAATGCAGAGTATGGCAATGGCGCACCCAAGATAATTCTAAAATGCCTAATAAAGCGCGTTTGTGCAGTGGTACCCATAGTTTAGTAGCGCACCTTACGATTTGTGTACCGGTTTAGCGCAGCCGCACCCGAGGTGCGGGACTGTTTGCGCACCAAAGATCTTGCGAAGATCTGCCATACCCTACAAACTGGTCCTCCGATAACAACAAACTGGTAAGCTACATTTACTATGTAAGCAGGATTTTTCGGCATGCACACATAACGGTAAATAATTCAGGCTATTTCAATCAGCCGGCGAGAATTTGTTCTGAAATAATACTAAACCAAATTGAAAAGGGGAATGCTTTTCCCGCCCTCAGGACATTTCTTTTTGCTCCCTTTCGGACGAGCCTGAAAATCTAAAACCTTGCTCACCTGACAAATATCCATGAACCTTAGTCTCTCCGTTGACTTTTTCAGCAAAAATATATGGATGCGATTCAGAAAAAGTAACAATAAGATCCTGACTGCAAACCTTGTGCAATGTAGTTATGGCGAAACAAACATTTTCTCTCCTAATAGCATCTGCCATCTCGTACCTTTTTGTACAACTGTAGTCAGCCTTACTAAAATTTTCAGCAATGCTGTATCTGAAAATGGCAACAAACAGTATCAAGGTGATTGCCGATTTTACATTCATATTTGCACGAACTCTGTTTTGACCGTCGAAGAAAACTGCTGGAAAATCACTGTTAATTAATGTATATTGTCTTTAAAATGAAACAAGTTGCAGTTATCTGTAGCCACAGAAATTATCCTCACTTTCTTGCATTATCCGAATCCAATTTTACCATTTCTGAGATTGCCTTTAAACTAACCAATGCTTTGTTTTTGTAAACGCAAACACAAGCCTTGCTGTAAGACTCTACCACGATTTTCGTCTGAACGCTCCTCGCTCTACATCTGACTGAAAAATATGCGAAAAATTCCTTGTATACTGCCTAATAATGATTTCAACCGGGGGGAAATGATCATCGCAATTCGGTTGCAACCAATACAGTATTGATTCGTTAGAGGGAGCAATGGAGAGGCTGAGGGCAACCCCGTCTTGGAAGAAGCTTTAATCCTGTGAGTGGCAAATACTGTCAGAACTGAGTGCAAAATCACGCACTTTTTCCTCTTCTGTCTTCAAAACGTCCGTTTCAAGGCCAGAGCAATGCGAGATTAACACGTTGCTTGTTTTTCACCGAGCTACCTTACCAGAAATCGATGGCAATAGTTGTAGCAGAGTCCCACAGACGCTTCTTGTCTACCTTCAATGTATTCTGGATAATCAGGTTGATTGTCAATGATCATGAGGCGTTCTCTTAGGCGGAAATTTCCTGCAACGTTGAGCAGTATCAAGCAGTAGGATAACAGGAAATATCCGTTTCAAACTTTGAACAGACAGCGTCTAAAATTTGGAAAGATTCGGCGTTTCCCGGGTAGAACAAAAAGGTTTAGGATAAATTGATAATCTGAATTGAACGAATATTTGAAGTAACTGCCCGAGGGGTGGCGCAAGTGGTTTTTCAAAGAATCCAACTGATTTAATCTGTACAAAATTGTTGTGTCAAGAGCGTTTTGTCATTCGTTTCAGTCGTAGCGAAGACTTCATCCAGTCACTTCCACAATTTTGATCTTCCAAACAGTTTCAAGCTTCAGTCTTGCTAGCCACTTAAACGTTCATTTCAAAGAGATAAGGAATTCCAAATTCAAGAGCTCTTTACAATTTCTAGAAAAAGTTATGCAAGCCAGAGTCTGACAAGATGTTCAACATCTCTTAGCTCAATCGTTAGAAAACTTGTGATTAAATACTTTAAGTATTTCCTTATAATGATAAAAGCCGACCTGCTTCGGTCAATCCAATGCCAGTTAATTCAATACGTATTAATGGAGCAGCGATTCTTTAATTAAAACCAGTAAATTACTGTTCGGCTGAAAGAATACCTTGTAATCTGTGTTGAAAAGAATCTCGTTTTCAATCAGGGCAAAATTCCCAGTTGAAAATATTGTTTGCTGAGCAACTGCCACCATATTCCAGACTCCTATCGCCAATTTCCAACACATTACGCAGATAATCTCTAAACCCTGACAGCTGGCTATAAACTCATTTCTTTTCTGCAGCAGTTTCTTGCGCTTAGGCGATTACCCATGCTGACTTTCCAGCTATTAATCTCGCCCGTTTGAACACATCTCTGCGCAATTAGCGACCCCTTTGAACAGCAAGCGACGAGGTTTCTCAAATAAAAACAGCAATATAATAGAAATACTGCAATGGAAAACGTCAAATTGCACGGTTAGAACTTCGTTCGCTCCCATCAAATATTCATGGTATAGAAGAAAAGGTCTTGAGACGGGGGCTTCATAAAGAACATCCATGAACCTTAGTCTCTCCGTTGACTTTTTCAGCAAAAATATATGGATGCGATTCAGAAAAAGTAACAATAAGATCCTGACTGCAAACCTTGTGCAATGTAGTTATGGCGAAACAAACATTTTCTCTCCTAATAGCATCTGCCATCTCGTACCTTTTTGTACAACTGTAGTCAGCCTTACTAAAATTTTCAGCAATGCTGTATCTGAAAATGGCAACAAACAGTATCAAGGTGATTGCCGATTTTACATTCATATTTGCACGAACTCTGTTTTGACCGTCGAAGAAAACTGCTGGAAAATCACTGTTAATTAATGTATATTGTCTTTAAAATGAAACAAGTTGCAGTTATCTGTAGCCACAGAAATTATCCTCACTTTCTTGCATTATCCGAATCCAATTTTACCATTTCTGAGATTGCCTTTAAACTAACCAATGCTTTGTTTTTGTAAACGCAAACACAAGCCTTGCTGTAAGACTCTACCACGATTTTCGTCTGAACGCTCCTCGCTCTACATCTGACTGAAAAATATGCGAAAAATTCCTTGTATACTGCCTAATAATGATTTCAACCGGGGGGAAATGATCATCGCAATTCGGTTGCAACCAATACAGTATTGATTCGTTAGAGGGAGCAATGGAGAGGCTGAGGGCAACCCCGTCTTGGAAGAAGCTTTAATCCTGTGAGTGGCAAATACTGTCAGAACTGAGTGCAAAATCACGCACTTTTTCCTCTTCTGTCTTCAAAACGTCCGTTTCAAGGCCAGAGCAATGCGAGATTAACACGTTGCTTGTTTTTCACCGAGCTACCTTACCAGAAATCGATGGCAATAGTTGTAGCAGAGTCCCACAGACGCTTCTTGTCTACCTTCAATGTATTCTGGATAATCAGGTTGATTGTCAATGATCATGAGGCGTTCTCTTAGGCGGAAATTTCCTGCAACGTTGAGCAGTATCAAGCAGTAGGATAACAGGAAATATCCGTTTCAAACTTTGAACAGACAGCGTCTAAAATTTGGAAAGATTCGGCGTTTCCCGGGTAGAACAAAAAGGTTTAGGATAAATTGATAATCTGAATTGAACGAATATTTGAAGTAACTGCCCGAGGGGTGGCGCAAGTGGTTTTTCAAAGAATCCAACTGATTTAATCTGTACAAAATTGTTGTGTCAAGAGCGTTTTGTCATTCGTTTCAGTCGTAGCGAAGACTTCATCCAGTCACTTCCACAATTTTGATCTTCCAAACAGTTTCAAGCTTCAGTCTTGCTAGCCACTTAAACGTTCATTTCAAAGAGATAAGGAATTCCAAATTCAAGAGCTCTTTACAATTTCTAGAAAAAGTTATGCAAGCCAGAGTCTGACAAGATGTTCAACATCTCTTAGCTCAATCGTTAGAAAACTTGTGATTAAATACTTTAAGTATTTCCTTATAATGATAAAAGCCGACCTGCTTCGGTCAATCCAATGCCAGTTAATTCAATACGTATTAATGGAGCAGCGATTCTTTAATTAAAACCAGTAAATTACTGTTCGGCTGAAAGAATACCTTGTAATCTGTGTTGAAAAGAATCTCGTTTTCAATCAGGGCAAAATTCCCAGTTGAAAATATTGTTTGCTGAGCAACTGCCACCATATTCCAGACTCCTATCGCCAATTTCCAACACATTACGCAGATAATCTCTAAACCCTGACAGCTGGCTATAAACTCATTTCTTTTCTGCAGCAGTTTCTTGCGCTTAGGCGATTACCCATGCTGACTTTCCAGCTATTAATCTCGCCCGTTTGAACACATCTCTGCGCAATTAGCGACCCCTTTGAACAGCAAGCGACGAGGTTTCTCAAATAAAAACAGCAATATAATAGAAATACTGCAATGGAAAACGTCAAATTGCACGGTTAGAACTTCGTTCGCTCCCATCAAATATTCATGGTATAGAAGAAAAGGTCTTGAGACGGGGGCTTCATAAAGAACACGCATATACATCGTTGACCTAAAAACCAGACGGCTCACCGACACGAGTTTATTAGTGGGATTAGCGCTGCTGAAGAGAAGTGGAGTATTTGATTTTGACCTGTGATTTATGATGATCATGTGTTCATGATGATGTCATCTGGCTACAGCCAAGAAGCAATCATCAGATTAAAAAACCAGTTTCTTTGTCATTCAAATCTTGCACAGATGGCCAACAATACCTTAGTAGCAAGGGAGCTGCTAAGCATCAAACGGGCCTCGTGTTGCTATACTGGCGGCTTTATTTGTAAATTTTTGAAGCACATTTAGCTTCATCGCACACAAGATCCCTCAAGATCCCCAGACTGAACAGCAGAGGCATGTATCACCAATAGTGAGAAACTCTCCTATTTATTAGTTTTGATAGACTTACTGCCATCAGGGTCGTCGTCACGCAATGTCACTAGGAGGGTTGTTAGATGGGGAGTTTGCAAACAAGGTAGGTGTGACATATTCTATAGGGTATGTCCCTAGACCCAACAAAGCGTTTGGCCACAGATTGCAATTTTGCTTGAAGCAAACCTAGGTAATATTAGATGAGGAGGATACCAGAACAGCAAAATTCACCTACAACAACAGCTTGCAACCTTAGATTTGCTGACAGAGCCTTTTTGAGGCATAACGGCAGCCCTGATTGCCATTTCGACCATGCTAGCCCAAGCCCTGTCTGACCAACCAAAATACCTTGTACCATAATGTAGCTCCTTTTCTTAACATTCCTCGTCTAGAAATCTTGCGAAAATTGCACGGTAACATGTGAGAAACCTTAGGGGCATCATACCACAAAACATGCCTGTTGCAATTTGCTACTCATCTTTACAGCCAGGCATACCGAGCGGTGTTATATCAGTTATATTATCTAAAGCGTTTTGCAGTACTAACAGAGTGTGACGTCATAGATGGATAGTGTTCGTTATCTTTGTCTACGGTGATGTGCATTACGTTCAGGTAGATAGATCCGTCTTCTACAGTTAAGATAAGATCTTATTCCATTTAAAAGACCTCATCACTGTTAATCAAGCCAGGAAATAGAAACGAGACTGAACTGCATTATCAGGGGCGTAGGAAAGTTTTGAAAAGTGGAGGGGGGCACAACAAAAAAGGGGCATTTAGATTGGGGCATTTCTCACGATAAAGGGGCAATCTTTTAGGTAGAAGGGGCACATTCCCCGACTCCTACACCACTGTGCATTGTCTATGGCGGTCTTTCATTTCTTAAAAAACTGAAAAAACGTTTTGCCACAGAATCAACTAAATTATGTATATCGAGCCCCCATAGAATATCAATTGAGTTATGCAAATCGTATTCGGGGCAGTTTTTCCAGTTCCAAAATAAACGTCTTACAAAATCTACAGGATTGAGCCAGAACCATGATTGAGGGGGGGGGGGCTAGATTTAAGACAATTTGTCATATACCTGGCCCAATGGTGAACGATTAAACATATTCGATAGATCAGCCAAGACCTACAAGATTATGAACAAGATGTGCCCAGGCAGCTTTTGGGATAAATTCCCCCAGATATCCTACATTCAAACTACCATACGAGAAACTGCAAGGGCACCCAAATTCTAAAATATGACCATGAATATTTGAAAAAAAATTTTTCATTTGTCGGCTCTTGTTGTTTGGAGAAACATCCCTCTAAGTATTAGGGAACTGCCAACCCTCGCGCGGGATAAAAGAGGTTTAAAAACTCATCTAAAGAGCTTAATTAACATGAAACAAGACTACCTAGAACAGCAGCGAATAGGCCCTAACAGAATCATTTTATCTCCTTTTACTCGTTGTATTGTAGATTTCAATCTTGATTTGTAATAAATAATTTAATATGACATTATGAAATATGTAAATAACAGAATTTAAGCAGCGATAAGGAGAATGACAATTAAAGGAACAAAAACAGCAAAATCAGAGAAAAATCTGAATTTAACAAAACCTTTGACCCTTTGAACAGGAATGACTGCTGGCAGGGGGGCTGAACACAGATATTTTTCCGACAGAGTTTCTTATATAATTAATTTTACAAAACTGAAAAATTTTAATTGCAACTGCTCTAAAGAGCATCTTGCTGATATTTGATGATTATTGATGTTTTTTATGTTTGTCAATGTAATATGCATTACTCGTTCTTGAACGGGAATGTGAAACTATAGTATTTGCAGGAAACACATGAAACTTTCAGGAATATGTTCCTTAGGATGTGTTTGATGTTGTGATTATCCATTGGTGAAGTTTTATCAATTACGTTTCATTAAGTTAGTTTCAGTTCAGTTTAGAAATAATGGAGCTGCTTAACCTCATATGGGATAGAGTTTGGCTATGAATCATGTGTTATTCAAATGACGTAGTAAATTTGAAATAACACGTGCACATTCTTGAAAATGATAAGGGTTCGCCGCACTAAAAATGCGAACCAGGTGACACCAAGCTTAAAGTGCAGCTGTTTCAATTTCTTACCACACAAAATTAAGCCAAAAATATAACGAAACAGATTATTCTCCAACTTACTTTGTTTGCAAATTGATAGATAATTTTGATTATTATACCATCGGGATAAGAAATGTCATTATATAAAATCAAATTTGAAAACAGACAGTTTTATAGAAAACTTTGAGGGCGGAAAGATCTACTTATCTGCCTCTACTTCTAGATCACATTAAAATCAATGGAAATATAAATGTTAGTGTACCAGCCAGATAATTTAGCCATCTGTCGCCATTGGCCATTTCTCAACTTTATCCATATGCAGCTGCTGCCCCCTGCCGCCCTCTGCCGCCCCCTGCCGCCCTCTGCCGCCCTCTGCCGCCCCCTGCCGCCCCCTGCCACACCCTTCCGCCCCCTGCCCCCTCCTATCCACTGCGCCTCTGATTACTGGATAGGTTGGTAGGGCCGTAACTATTGTGGGATGGAGGGGTAACACCCCTCAGGAAGGGGCATTTCAGCGGCAGATTTTGCTAACCTGTAGAGCCCCCGACGAGTTTGAAAATTGAGGGCAGCAAACTTTGATGATAAAAATATTCTACGGCACGACATGCTGAGATACTTTTGAGAGCTGAAAATTGGGGGGCATGAACTCGTTTCGGAGGCCCTGGCTTGGCGAAAAATCAGAGATTGTACGCTAATTTTGTCAGCAAATTCGTCTTGGACATCCACCTAGATCAAGGTCTACCAACTGATCTGCTACTGGTTAAACATGAAAATCTTCCCATCGTCAAATCAGCCGCCGAGTGACGACAAAACCATCAAAAATAAGGGATTGGGAAACATTTATGAAATATGCAAATGATAGAAAATGTTTATGATAGAAATGGTTATTGCAATTGTGATTTTTTGGACGCTTTCAGGCGGAATGCATTTTTTTATAAATTGATAGATTGAGAAAAGTTCCTTTAGTGTAATTTTGAATGTTTTTCCAAACATTTAGGCCAGGGTAATTAAAGTCTTTCCTATACTTTCCTTTGGAATTTACACAGTTTCTAGTTTTAAAGTTAAAGATTTGGCACCTGGTTAAGCACAGCGGACTATTAGCCACTTAGGCAAGCGGGCGGTGATATTTATTGTTTTTCCAAGGGTCACTACAATCATCATCATCATAACCAACATCATTATCATCATCATCTTCATTATCATCATAATCAACATCATTATCATCATCATCTTCATCATCATCATCATCATCATCATTATCATCTTCATCATCATCATCATCAACATCATTATCATCATCATCTTCATTATCATCATCATCAGCATCATCATCATCATCAACATCATTATCATCATCATCTTCATCATCATCATCACCGTCATCATCATCATCAACATCATTATCATCATCATCATAACAATCTTATTCATCATCACCGTCATCATCATCATCACCATCATCGTCATTACCATATAGAGATGGCCAAATTACATCATACATCATTAGACGACAGCGATATCTTTCTACAGATGACATCAAAAGAGAGGCCATTTAATGCTAAACGACCATTAGCACTTTCGAGATAAGAAGTAAAGCTGGTGGGTACCGCTCTCTACTGCTGCGAAAATAGCTTATTTTTGTGATGGTCTAATTGAAGTGCTGAGAGAAAGCTCCCACGTAACGAGGGCATCTGTAATTTTTCTTTATAAAAACAAAGAGCAATTGGGCAATTATTGCAAGTTAGACGTAGGACGTATAAATTATTGAGGAAAAGCCTGCAATTTCATGGTGGTGAAGACACTGATATAATTAAAGCGACTGTTTGAAACTTGAACTGACTTTCCTGAAAATCTACCACGCCTCAGCAGTTGTTCATTTGCTAATCTGGCCAAATCCAGCTTGAGCTAAATTAGGAACATGATGTTTCTTCAGACACTTTGAAAAGCAAAATTAAGAGCGTGTATCGGTGTAGCGATTAAGTTCTTAGAGATGATGTTACTTTCGCCCTTCGAAAAAGCATAAGGCGTTGTTCAAGGTAGTCCTAGCATAATTCGTAAGAACGATAATGGTGAAGATGATAAGGGGAATACTTTAGTGATTGTAGTGATGCTGTTGATTGTGATGGTAGTGATTGTGTGACTTTATTCACTGTGATTGTGATTGTGGCAGAGATTTTGTGATTGTGTTGATTGTGTGATGGTGGTGATTTTGATTGTTTTGATTATAATGTCGATGATTCATTGATTCATTGATTGTGTGATGATGGCAATAAAATGGGCGTGATTTTGAATATCTTGATTGTGATCATAGTGATTGTGTGATGGTGGTGATTGTGATGGTGGTGATTGTGTGATTGTGTTGTTTATGATTGTGGTGATTTTGATTGCATTGATTGTTAAGTGATGATTTTAATGGTGGCGTTGAATATGCTAATGGCTTTATGGAAAGGTGATAATATAAATGGTTGTTAAAATGCTGATGTTGGTGGTGAAATGGTGGTATTGATGGAAGCGATGTATTTGAATTTGATGGCGATCATGTTTAGTGATGATGATGGTGGATTTGATGATCGCGATGGATTTGTTTTTGCAGCGGTGGTGTTCATTTGATTGCCGGTGGTGGTGATGTCGATGGTGGAATTTTTAGGAGAAGGGGAGACGCTGATGGTCAAAGAAACGAAAAAGAAAATTGAGAACGACCTTGCCTACTTATAAGAAGTTGTATTTGTTGTGCTTACCTTATAGCTAACCTAGTTAGAACTTATCAAACGACCTTTGTGTTTAAAAATTGATTACACATTAATTAACCATCAATTATTTACATAATTTACTGTAACAATTTAAAAATCTTTTAGCTGTGATAAAAGGTAGGAAATTAAATTTTATTGATAGCTGCTCTAGAGATAGATTTAAACATTTTTCGGAGAGTTTTGTTGTAAACATTCTTTCCTAAGATTTTACACATAAATTCGTCTCTTTTTCAGAGTGTAATCGAGCCTTTTGCAAGCCGTAATGTGTTTTTATTTTGCGTGTACAATCATTTATTAAAATAGCAAAAAAAGAGCGGAACTATAGAGCACTGAAAAGCACTTTTTTCCGTTCCGAGCAGGTCCGTAGCTTCAGTGGTGTTAGAGGGGGGGGGGGGTGGCATACCCCAGGAAAAATTTATCGGAAAACTCATCGTAGACACTCCCCCCCCCTCTTGAACAGGACATCTAGGGATGGTTATGGTTCCGAGACTCCCTAACACTAGGAAGAACAAAAATTTGAGTTCTTAAAGATAGTCATCAAGAACAAACATACAACTTAAGAGCTGTGTGTATTGAAAAAAATGTACCATGACAACCGACACCCCTGGTAACAATGGTAGGCTTGGCTCCATGGAGCTTTATACTGCTTGCATCATAGCAACAACGCTGCACGGCAATTTCCCATGAACTGCAAATCTCCTTTGCAAACACTTAGCTTTGTTCAACATTGGTTTCTAACAAGATGTCGCGTCAGGTGCATGCCATATGTTAAAATCTCATATATCTTTAAAACCAGCGTTATTACCGAAATGAATTTGATCAAAAAATGTGTGAAAAACGTTTCGAAAATTATCATAATCTTTAAGGGTTTTGTTGGAGTTTTTGAGAGAAGAAAACGTTTAGCGGTAAACTTTGGGAATAACAGGCTTTCCGCGTTGCGACTAGAAACATTTTTTGGTCCCATCGGAGCTTGAAGCCATAGGCACTCACAGCAGGGGGGGAATTGCCCCTCAGAAAATGAGCCTAATTTTACTACTTTGCTATTGTTTGTCCTTATTTTTTACTGTCTCCCATCCCCTTACCAAGCTAATGCGAGCTTGTGTCAATAAGATTACTAGTATCAATACACAATTTGTGCGAGCTTGAAAGGCCAAGCAGTTCTTTCTAGACACCGTGTTCTTTCAAGGGAAAATCAAAAGTTCGTTCTGTTTTAGGTGTCCGTGCGCGTCATTCTTTCTAGCAGCAAGTAATCCCCCGATCTGTCCCCTTATTCTGGCATCGTTAAAAAGTATGGACCATGTTGCAAAGAGTTGGGGACAAGTGCCCCTCTGCCCCACACTCTGGCATCGTTAGAAGGATCATGTTGCAGAGGGTTAAGAAGAAAAACATGGTCCTCTGCCCCATCGCTCTGGCACCCCTGAAAGTTGAATGAAACATGAACAATATGGTGTGATCTTACATAGCTATAAGCATTTCAACTCAATCTTACAACGGTAGAACAAAATTGAAAACTAGATTATGTATGAGAAACTAAAGGTCAAAAAACACTATTTATTAATTAAGAATCGGTAAATGCAAAGAACGATTAGCTAAAGGGAGATGGAATTATCAGAGATATTAGGGCATTGTAATGGCAGAAACAGATGCTTGCATGGCGTGAAGTCTTGCATCGGAGAAATAAGAGGATTTCATAGTTTCTAAAAAAAACTAAACCAATGATCCTATCCTCCAAGGTGCTTAATTGCATTTTTATTATCAGCCATCCCTGTGCAGAGATTTCTTCGCCACTTCTCCTAATTAGAATTAAATTCAACAAACTCTAAAATTCCAAAATCCCAACTCTACCTTTGTCCGGTAGGCGCAAACAGACAAACCTTATCCAGCCCGTCATTCGACAAAGAGATTAGCAAAAAGGCCAAAATTTCGGAGGAAAACTCAACATAAAATAGGTTGCGACATAAGAATCTAATACAAAAGCCAGTTTTAAGGACATTAATTTCAAAAATGTCGAAATCAACATCGATGAAATGCTGAAAACCCCGGCTGGGGTCGGGGGTGGGGGGGGGGGGGGGGGAACATGACTGGGGATGTGACGGGGGCGTACGGCAAACCACTTCACATCCAGTACCCTGTCGCATAAAAATGCCCTTAAAGTTTACCCTGTCGCTTGCTCGGCTCGCAGGCAAGACATCCCAAATTCAAGTTTTGTTTGTGACCTTGAGACACCCTTTCCCATTTTCCTTTCTATAGAATATCCTGTCCCCTGTTCCATTCTTTTTTACCGACATTGGACACCTTGTATAGTGGCATATCCTGACACGGTCTGAAAACCTGTTTTCAATTTGATGGAGTTCTTTCAAATCTGGAGATGATGTAACTGCATATGATTTTGCCATCGCGATTTTCAACTATCTTTATCAGATTTTTGTAAACACTATTGCTTGGAGGGGGAGGGGGGGGGGGGGGTTATAGCTTGCCTTAACTTTTACTATCGAAAGTTGTCTAATAGTTTTTGCAGATTTTATTGAATTTCTCTCTCTACTATGCATCAAATTAAATATTGACATTTTTTTAAGTTGGCGAAAAGAGCAGTTTCACAGTTTTTTCTGGTCGTTTTGCTCCATTAAAAATCTTCCGGACTTCAGCCATTGTCAACAGTTTTGTTTTTTGTTTTTCAAAAAAGAAAGCCTTAAGAGGTCAATGATTGCGCAATTCTAACTTAACTAAAGCGTTGGCTTGACTGTTTTGCAAGCAGTTTTAAAGAACTTCAGATGTCATATGCCTTTAGATTCGAGAAGCCGTCTCTCCTTGTGATTTATCTCCAAGGTGTCACTGCTGGGAGGGCAACCAGCATATCACAGCTTGGATGTTAAAAGTTGATGCTTTCCCGGGGCTACATGGCAAATTGTGTCAAACATCTGCTATTTTTCCTAACTTTCTGGACGAAACAGACTCGTTAGAAAAAGAAGCAAGCGAAATCCTAGTTTGACAAATGCTAAACGCCTTCATGAACCAGATGAGCAAGGTCTTAGCACGACAAAGACAGCATGTTTGGCCTAAATCACTGGATTTGGCTGAAATAATGAGGCGGTTTTTCAAATTTGAACAAAACTGAAGCTTTCATCCTTTTGCAGCTGCTAAGAAGCTGTTTACGATGCTTCAGGCATTTCCAAAGGGTTGTACACCTCATTTAGCGGCCAATTCCTCTTGAAGTCCCCCACCCCCCTTGAGCGAGACAGAAATCTATGGCTTGTTCTACACGAACCAAATAACCAAATTGCAAAATAACCATTTTATACTTTAGGCGGCGAATCCAGGAACAGTGTTAGGATAGGAGCAAACTTCAACGCCTCAAAACAAGACTTTTTGAAATTCATTGATATTTTTGCAAAACATATTTTTACGAAGATTGTGCTGTTTGAAGCAGACGTGATTCTGATTTTTAAATCGTACTCTGTTGTCGGGATCCAGACACATACCCCCTATAAGAAACCTTCCTAGCACCGCCCCAAAAGTGCTTGAGAGAGATTTGACTCTGAGAACTAAACTCGATGGTATTATTCCACCGTTCTTGTGCGTGATTATGTATCAAAATTGACTGATAACAGCTTTGAAATTTCGTGAAATCATGAAATATTCATCCCAGAATCTCGGGTTTTTAGGAATAATGTTCTTCGAAAAGAGCTTTAACGATTCCAAGCTGTGATAATATCTTCGCATTCGTTCAACTTGTGTCGAGAATAACTCAAATGTTCGTTCGTGGTGGGATTGGAAGTAGGAAAAGCTCGATTCGAATGTGGAAACAAAGGCAGATGTGTCAACGATTGTTCTGCCAGTGGTCTAAAAATCTTGTCTGTAAGGTTAGACTAGATAGATGAGTGAAAATAAACTGTAGACAACTAGCAGGCCCTTCTCCGGTTCTTCAAAACATCCTAACAGCTCAAATATTACCAATTTTGCTGAGTTAACATGAAAACTAGAGATCAGGGGCGTTACTCCATGATTTGCGACAATACTGACACGCCTACTGATTGCAAGGCGAGGGAGGGGGGGGGATAAGTGATTAGGAAGGGCATAGCAATAGCAAATAAAACACTAAGTTTACTTTCTGGAAGTCAGGAAGGACCATTGGGTTAAATCACTATTGCCCTTCAAATACCCGAATAAAATTCGATTTGGTGAAATAACTTCCCCGTAGTGTCCAATTTGCCCAAATACTTCACAGCTGGGGGAGGGTAAATGAGCCACCCCCACAACCCTTTCCAGGCCCATCGAGAGCCAGCTCGGGCCCTGGGGCTATGAACTTCCGCACGGGCCCTGGGGCAGGTGTAGTGGTACAAAGGCAACAGGAGACTCTAGCTCCACTAAATTTCATCCATCTCACCCATCTGTATTAATTGATAACTGAATCAAATGACGAAATCAATAAAAATTACGTTTCTTGCGTAAGCAAAACTTTTTCAGGCCTTTCTTGAGTCCTAGACCCCGGAAATTTACCCCAGGTACCCCCCTCTCAACGGTGCTGCCCCTCCAACACATTTCCATGAATAAGCATGCTATGGTTATCAATGTTGGTCCAGGGATTGCACATTACTGACAAGAGTAATTAGGGAAGAAGTTGCTAAATCTGTTGAGAAATTCGTGATTTAGTTAGTATAGGATAGAAGTTTGCCATTGCTAGGAAATTTTAGCTACTTTGGCTATTCCGTACCTTCTTATAAAACACGCGTTTTTATGTGAATTAATGCAGATAAAAATCTAAGCTATATATAACTATTTTAGAAACTTGAACCAAAAGAAATGGTTAAAGATAAAAGATACAGTTTTATTGCTTTGGTGACCCCTATCCTTGATTAATTTTCTATTCAAAAATTTGGAATTAAAGCATATTTACTTTAATGATAACAGCATTTATGGATTGCTCTAGCTATAAATTGCACCTGCACTATTTAAGTCACTCTTGCTACATTTTCAACCAACGGGAACTGTGCAAGTGTCTTCTCGACACACCTTTTTGTACATTAGCCAGCCATATCTATTATTTCTCGTTTAATTTGTATGTTTAAAGTCAGCAGTGATGTAGTGCAGCCATAATCAACCTAAAATTTTGTCTTTGGAAACAACAATTTTTGGCTTAATGATGTGAACATGATACAAATTGTGCAGAAGTTGAATCTTCCGAAAGATGTTGTTCAAAATATAGCAGCAGGCACAATCATCAACAAATTGTTTTGCACTAAAATCAAGTGTTCACGCGTTAAAATATGAACTACAATTGTGGGAATCTCGAGCCTGCAACTGTCCAGAAATTGTGAATAGCGTTGTGGATTTACGATTTGCCACGTGCTATAATTGAAAATATAATCCAAAGTTTTTGTCAAACAAAGCTGAGGGATTCTGCTTTTTGTGAATCTTTCAACATTCCCGCAAGCTGGATGTTTTGTTATCAGGAAATTTGGAATGAACCAGGAACACAAACTTGCTTAGCAATCGCAGAAACACGCTGTACTCATTTATTTTCCCGTGCGACCTAAGTGAACCGTAATTGTCTTAGTTCACCAGTTTAGCATCATAATTATTCAGTTCAGCCACTTTTCTAAAAACTAGAAAATAATTTCTCCAACAAAACATTGTTACTTACTTGCTTAGGATGTCACACCGACTTAGAGGGTAGGACAAGAAAGTTGTATCTATTTGGCTCAAGCAAAAGTTAAGTAATAGCTTCTCAAACCTCAGAGAGAATGCAATTATATTTTACTTCAGAAAGTACTTTCTATTCCTTAAAAGTCAGGCTGTTTTGAAATGTTCTATTGCTATAAGGCAAGAAATTCAAGACTTTTCGCGTTATCAAAAATGTCCTCTTTCTAAAAATCGAGAAGAATACTCAAATAGCTGAGGTGAGTAGCTTTGTGTGCTAAAATGTTGGACTGCTGAAAAAGTTTAATAACCAGATCTTTGCTAAATTTCTTATTCAAAATGCCCTCTTTGACTTCTGGATCAATCTCAAACTTTATCATCCCATCAAGTTTCCATGGGACAAGTATGGTAACTGCTGAAGGATGCAGTAAAATAGTGTTATTTCACAAGGTATAAAGCTTCTTGTAATAAGATTTAAAAGCAAAGAAGACGAAATCCAGCAGCCCAAAGAAGTTCTGAAGTTGCCAGGAAGCGAATGACCTTCCAATAAAAGAGAGGGCAACATGACTGTGAAAAACAGTTTTGGGTCTATAAAGATTCCGACGTAATCTTATAGGTTGCTTCAATTTAGCTAGATACAATTTACTGTCTGAGTCCTTTGTAAAATATGTATGTCCTTTAATGATCTGAGGAGCGGAAAATAGAGCGCCATGGCAAGGGGCAAGGGGCTAAGCTCCCTTAGGCAACCTACTGCAACACTCAAAGAGTTTTAGAAGGAGTACAGACTCCGTCTGACCCTTTTGGGTGGTTACACACAACAGGGGGCAGAGAAAGCAATTGCCCCAGTTGGCCTAGAAGAAGCCAAATTGTTCTTGTTCCGAATTGTTCAAATTGCTCTAACTATTGTTAAGCCCTTGTATTTGATAGATACACGCCCCCCCCTATGTCCCTGAATGCACTTTTGAGGCCAGTTTTAAAAAGATTTAATTTTTAAAGTGCTCCCTCCGCGAAGCCCATTTACCCACTTTCGCGGTGAGCCTTTGAAGAAGAATACCACTGCTCTTTTTAAGACTGGAGTCAGTTACATTTCTAATTAATTACATTGAGTCAGCTTATCTTTTTTGGCGACTCTGGTGTCTGACCCAGTTTTAATTCGAAAATTTGATTGATTTTTATTGAATAGATGACCCAGATCAAAATGCTCTAGTTGGAAGAAAAGAATATCGTTAGTTGGAATCTAATTTTAGTAATACACTATCTACTTAGGCTACCCTGCTTTTCTTGAATAACCAAATCAACTTCAATACACCGCATTAGCTACGCTATCACCCTAACTCAACCCCCCCCCCCATACACAAGCAATCATGGCGATGAAGATGACGATCGTTGGCGAATTGATGCCGTCCGCCTCCCTATAGATTACTCAAACCCCCTCCCTCCCCCCATGGAAGCAATTATGTGGCATCAAGAATAGGGCTGTCAATCGTCGATCGTCCCCCCCCCCCTGTATATCATAGTTGTTCGAAAATTGATGACGTCCCCCCTGTATATCAGTACTATGTGTTTCTTCCCGGCTATACAAGTTTTTAAGTTTCTCTTGATTTTTCTAGCAAGTCATGCCTTTGTGGCCGTGCAAAGTATGCTTACGTTGATTAGGATAGAGCTTAACGGATTTTCTGCATCGGTCAGCTACAAAGTTGCACTTCAGCTCAGAGAATTTGCAGCCTCATCAGAATTAAGATTTGCATTTAGAAATCATGAACAGGATTAACGTTTTTAATGGCATTACTGAAAGTTGAAGGACTCTGGTTTTTGTGTTCTATTTTATGGCAGACATGAGGATAATAGTTTACTTTGAAAATTAGCTCCTGCTGCAATCTGGTTATCAATAACGAGAAGTGCAAAGTGCAATCTTCGAAATATTAGAACTGCATCATTTGAGTAAGCGACATTTGAAGACATTGTCACTTGAAGCATTCGCAACTTGGGGGGGGGGGTACGACGTTTCGATGGGTACTTTTTATAATCACCGCTATTGGTATCAGATTGCTGATAAAAGGGATACTGCAGCGAATATTGAAGTTTGGAGGGATATGGCTGTGAAGGAACCAGGGGCAGAGCCCCACATAATTTTTGCGATATTCTTTAGAGTAGGGTAACCAATATAAACACATTTGTAGAAAAATTTCGTATTTTACAGACCAAAATGCTTAAAACGTGAAAAGAAGCTTTTGGCTTCAAATATCCATTACTTGTTTTCAAAGCAAGCGCTTCAGGAATTGGGCCTAGCATGGACACGACAATTCGTGAGCAAAGAAGCATAGATGACCTGTTTGTGGAGACATGAGAAGCCATGAAACCTGAAGAAGAGCCAGGCATCGGCCAATTGACGGGAAGGGATTGCCGCTAAAGTCGAGGAAGGTTTGTTGGCAAAGTTGAAGAAAGAATTGTTTACAAGAATTATGATTAATATTTTTGAGAAAGTTATTAAAAGAATTAAAAATCAATATCCAATAAATGAATGTCAGCTATATTGATATGTGTTTTCAAAACATGCAATTTATATGAATGATGTTTTATGAGAAGTTTTTCTCTAATACAAAGCACTATCATGGTTTATTTTCTGCATATCTACGATTATCTTGCCTTGTTGTGTACTTACCGTTTGACAAAGTGGTGTATACCAAAAGAGGTACTCCGCTACTCAAAGAGGAGGCAAAATTCAGTAGTGAGTTTCTCAAACGTAACAAATATTTCAGCTATTATTGTTTAGATATTTATTCAATTTGATAGGAGTACAAGCCGTTTTGATAAAGGCCAGTGCTTTTCTGTGAAACAAGGCAATGAAGGCTTCATTCTATCGAAAATGACATTCTTTTAAGATCGAAAGATAGAAAGGTAAAAATGATCAATATTTTGTCTTAGAAAGCTCAAAGAGAACGATTCAGTGCAGATGATATTCTACGATTTCCAAGAAAGTTTGAGAAGTGGGCGGATTTCAAACATTCTTATAAAAAGTTACGTTTATTTTAGACCATTGCAAAATT
>OZ025202.1:1658173-1685673 GCA_964019065.1 Catostylus mosaicus
ACCTATTCCTCTCTCGGTCCCTTATTTATTGTCAGTTCTTTGAACAATGATATTTGAAGAAAATTAAGCCAAAAAGTAATGAAATTTCGCAATAGGGCTGACTTTGAGAGGAATTTAATGCAGTTTTTAGCTCGACGTACAAAACGCTGACCACAGTTCTTGGCTTCTACCAAAAGGCTTCCCCTTTTCCTCCCCAAAAATGTCCCTTAAACCATGTCTCATGGCTAGTCTTTGGCCGTAATCAATCGTAAACAACTCTTTCCGACCAACATCGTTTTATGGGGGAGGGGGGTTGTTAGACCTGAAACCCCAAAACAATCAATAAAGCGTATTGAGCTCATTGTATCAAACTTGTCTCAGGTGTTCCAACTACTTTTTGCAGCGGTTGAAGATGAAGAAAATTATTGCTGAAATTCTGTATAACATACGTAGCGAATATTTGGTTCAAATCATGCACCTCTTGCAACCCTCCCTCCTTTAGATAATTTTTTGCGTCTCTTGATATTTTTGAGTCGGCACAGTAGAATCTTTCAAATCGACTTTAGATTCGTAGCTTAGAGGTCTTAAATGCCTGGTCACTCTGATCCTGTGTAGGTGCTAGCAGTTCACGGCAAAAAATATCTTAGTTTTGGCTAGCCAACTGATCCATCAAAAGCCGAAAGTGCGTATTTTCAATCGAGAGAAAATTTTCTCTAAGCAGGATATCACAGTCAGTTACTAAAGAATAATTACAAACGCTGTTTAGGTGTGTAATGATACAGGCAGATGGTACTTTTCGGGACTTTTTCGATTTGAGAAACCAGGTCAAATGCTTCTGTCTGATGCAAAGTTAAACGGAGCCGTGGCTAAATGTTAAGAAAGTTAGCAATTGTGTAACAAAAAATTTCTTTAATGGCATCAAACTTGGGCTGGTGAACCAAAGGAAGGGGGCCCTCCTAGTGTGAGGCTGTCCTTACTAGAGTGGGTATCTTCTGTTACCTTCTTGGGCAAGGAGCCAGACCACGATAGAGATCGTCAAGACAGCGAGAAAACCAATTGGGTAACTGTCCTCTGTGCCCCCTTATGTGGGCATCCATGGCAACTCTTAAATTTTAGAATGTGATGATTACATCGAGATTATGGCTGAAAGCTAATAGAAGCAAAAGACAACTTGAACATGGACGCCAAATGGTCAAAAATGTGACAAATCATACACGCTAATGCTTCTTCTTGCATGCTATTCGATTGGCAACTCTTTATTCATTTTCGTTCACTTTTTTGTTGCTGTCTGAAATTTTCATAATTTATAGATGTACATGATATCATATAATTTATGATACCATAAAGAATATATATAGCTCATATATATATATATCATTAAAAGGTCTTACGGTACATGTTTACCTCTACATCCTACTATACTTTATAATTACTTTACAAAGTGTACAACACTTAAGGGAGGGGACCACAAAGAGCAAAAGATAATGATTACTTTGTGTTGATTAGCGAGAAAAAGATTTCAAAGATAACAACTAAATAAAACAACAATGAAAACATACAAAAATTATTAATTAAGGAAGAAACGGGAAAAAGGGTATATGGTGGTTTTGTGACGTATAAAGGACAAAATTAATCTCATCAGCGTCATCACAACCGACCTGGTTTATGGATGAAATTTTTTAGTCTTTTCGATTATAATCTTATTTTCGTCATCAAAAACTTCGTGATTATCATACAAAAAATATTGGAGCAAAATATTGTTTGAAAAAGTGCCAAATTGGACAAATGATTGTAAGAATTCCAAAACTCCAGTGAGAAGACCTCTTCGATGAATGTCAAATGCAGGGCAAAGCAACAAAAAAGTCATCATTCGTTGGGAACATTGGGTTACTTGAATACCTAATAAAAGTTTCATATTCCGAAGTGTCGGAAGGCAAGTGCATCTTAATATGCCATATCATGGTATATTTCTACCAGCAAACGTCACTTTAGCATACAAAAATAAGATTTCTCAATAAAGCAAAGTTGAAAAAGCCTGGCTCTTTCCCACAAACATTTTACCTCAATCTTCTTAAGCTAAAAAGCGTCTAAGTGCCCAATATTGGAAACATTTGTCTATTAAATCAATTAAAACTGACATTTCATCCAAATTTTCCAGTACGGAACATTGAACCTTTATTGTTTGGCTCAAGACAGATTCTTTATACAGCGTATCTTCCTTTATGAAATAAATCTATCTCTAAGAAACTTTCCTTAATTATGAAACGTAACGTTTTCTATGGAACACATCTTCCTTTATGAAACGAATTATCTTTAACAAAAGCATCTTCTTTTATGAAAGGTTTATTTCATTATGAAAAGAATCTTCCTTTATAAAACGTATCTTCCTTTGAGAAACTTATTCTCTACTATGAAACGCATTTTCTTTTATGAAAGGTATCTTCTTTGTAAAACGCATCTTTCTTTAAGAAACGTATCTTTCATTAAGAAAAGAATCTTCCTTTGCATTTTCTTCTTCCTCCATTTTAAAACTTACCTTCCTTGAAGAAGTTATGGACAACACAAATCTTCTTCCAAACGTATTTTCTTAATCTTCATATGAGATGCGTAATATCAAAGCTGAGGAAGAGGAACTCTGTGGAAACATTATTAGAATCTTCCATGATAGAATTTATCTTCCTTTATGGAACGTGTTGTCCATTTTAAAAAGTATCTTCAACTTAAAAAAATTATCTTCCTCCAAACGGATTTTTTAGATCTCCATTTGCAATCATTTGAAGAATCTTCTTTTTTGAAACTTATCTTCATTTTAGAATTTATGATCCAAAACTTTCTCTCATTAACCCTGGTTTCCATTTTAGAAACGGATTATGAAGAGCTTGTCTGCAGATTTTCCTCGATTGATATTACATCAATCTTTATTTATGAAACTTGCTGTTCTTCAAGAATCTTCGCCTCATGTATTATCTAGATCTTCATTTAAGTCATTTAAGCCTATTATGAAGAATTTCTTCAAAACACATTTTCCATATTTGATGAATAACTAATCTCGTATCTAAATGCTAAGATAAACAAAAAATTCATAATAAATAGAAGGATTAGATGCATCTTCATCACAGAAAAATATGGCCTTTAATCTTCCTTGTCTTCGCAAAAGTCTTTTCTGAAGCTCACATAAATCTTCCAAAGGCAATGACCTCCATGTTTTAAATAAATTTTCCTTTCATCGCAAACTTATCCTCTATAATAGATCATCACCGAAGTGGAACAATCATTTCCAATCTTCCAGCAAAAATGCATTTATCATGTGCCAAACAATCATTTCAACAATCTCGTCTTGAGAACTTGCAACATAAATCTTTATTCTTCTCAGAAATCAATCTTTAGCTATTGTACGAATTGATGGTTGAAAACTTCCATTTCCCGGAATATTTTCATGATACGAGTTGCTTTAAGTATAGGAAGATTGCTCAAAAAGTCTAAGATTCAAGACAAGGTCTTAAATCCCGACTTAAAAAAGTCATATCTTAAAAAACCCGACTTAAAAAAGACAAGGTCAATCCCAAGGTTAGTAAAATCTAGAACTGTTATTGTTTCGCCTGCAGCTGCAATTTTTCTCTAAGCCTTAAGGCTGCCTCGTTCCTTTCTTCCTCGCAAACTGTTGCTAAATCTAAAAATTTGTAAAGCCTTACCCCCGTCTCTTTAAATCTGAATCTTTGTACGCAAAATGAAAACAATTAAATAACTTACAAACATTATTGAAATTGCTCAAAAGCTAATTTTTCTGAAAATCGGTTTGTCATTTACCTAATTAATATATTAATAAAGCAGTACAATATGTCAACAAATCAACTAATTTGTTCGCAGTCGTTACACAGAGGCATTAAGATTGTTATTACAAGCGACCATTTTGGCTCAAATAGTCCCTATTCTATGCAAAATAATGTACACAGCAATTTATAGCGTTGAATTAGTTTTGGAATAAGAAGGTTGGTTTATTTGAAATGGTAAATTTTACAAATCAACAGTTCCTTTTAAGCCAATCTCTACAAATTAAGGTTTTTTGTTTATATTTTGAAAAAAGTACCTCCCAATTTTAATGACGAAACCTTTCCGAGCGTGGGCGGTTTCAACGCTTGCAATTTATAACACACTATTTGTGCTCCTCCAAAACTTTGAAAAATCTGTATCCCTCAGGCAGCGTTTACACAGGAAATTTTGGGATTGCATCGCAATAGAAACTACGGTGGCGCACTTGTGAAGCGTAAGAAACACTGATCTCAAGTGGTAAGAAAACAACTTTTGAACCAGACATCAATTGTTAAGCAACCTCGTAATGGGATTTTAAAGCCTCCTTTCCTATCTGTACTTGTTTGGAACCTCACGCTTAGACGAGAACTATTCAGAACGGTTCTAAATGGAACTCTACTTCAAGGCAATCCCGTTTGGGTACACCCCAAACGGAAGGGCTAACCGGGCTCATTTTGGAACGGTTGTAGATGGAACCGGTCAAGTGTAAACTCTACCTTCGATTGGCAAGAAATGCGATGATTTAGGAGCGGCGTGAAATAGAACATGAGGTAATTTTCTGCGCGATGAACCAACATTTTGCGTTAAGAATTCCCCGACAGGCATAAATGTTTCCCCGATTGGGAGGTTATAGCTCTTGACGCCACCCGTGTCACACTCTAACGCCACACACATTTCCTCCAACATTTTTTCTAAAACAAAGGAAAAGTTGACAAGAAAAATACTCACCTGGTGCTTCATGGTTCCAGATCACTTTCGAAAACTATCCAGCCAATCAGGCTATTCACACTTCCATGGTCGATAAATAGGTTTTAAGGACGAATCTTGGAACACAGGCCATAGCGCTCAGGCCTACGTCGGCTGGATAGCTGCCAGATCCCAAGCCTGGGTTCAGTTTAAATGCTTGCTTCCCTCCAAAATGCATATCGGCATCTTTCCCTCCTGTCTGTTTGAACTGGATTGCTATTGAAACTGCCTCCATCGAAACAAAATGGCCTAGGCATAAAACTTCCTACATTTTCACTTGTATCAACAACAATCATTTATATGTTTGAGATATACTCTTGGGAAAAGTGGAACTGTGATACGTGTAACAATTAGTTGAGTCGCCTCGGATTTAAGTATGCTAGTAAAATCTCTTGAGACTATCCCAATTCTACGTTCTTTGAATTAGCTATAAATGCTTGACATGATGGTTTTAAGAGTAATATGTTACACATAACTTTTTATTTCTCCTTTCTTCCTTCATTGGTCAAAGGCCCAGTCACGTGTCAAATATCAATAACATCCAAAAGAATTTCATTATGATTGGTCGAGGTAAGGGAATCCTCCTACAAATACTAATACCTCATTGGCTAGAAATCCGGGATTCAATAGCAACCAATGAAAAGGATTTGGCATTACTGGAGTTACAGATACTTTTGCCAATAATGATTAACTTGCAGGGTTACTCTTAACAATACACAAATCTTGGAAGCTTCTGATTCCTTTATCAAACCCTGGGTACGAGAGCTTCTGAAAAAGTTCCAGAGCGCCTTTCACCCTCTCCTCCGGCTTCCCTCCCTCTACCCCTTCCCTTTTTTCCTTATTCTCCTTTTTGAGGTTTGCCATCAAGGGTAAACTAATCAAACCTTCTAATTCAAAGGTTTTTGCAGGGTTCGATTCTGCTTAACAGAGATTGAAATCTTATAAAGATAGGTCAAAATCCCCGAAATCTTTGATAATCATGGAATTCGTCAGATTAAATTCTGACATTCTACGTGCGTCATTGTTTAAATAAGTAAATGTTTAAAATTCAATGCACTTAAATAAATTGTATCAAAATAAATGAAAACAAATTGCAAATATAAAAACGTCTACCCAAAATAAAAGCTAAAGGAAGTCTCTTTCTAGTTGGGGGTTGGGGGAGGGGAGGGAGGGAGGGAGGTACTACAATACATTAGCTATGAGCATACATTACCCATTTCATAAAAATGTGTACCCATATTTAATTTGAACCACAAGGGGGCGTATGATCACACGGAGGTTCGTTTAAGGGGGGCCAAATCACATCTTCAAAACAGCCTACTTAAAATTATACTAAGGGAGAAGTACAAGAAGCGGTTATATATGAAAAACAAAGAGTAAAGCAAAGAGGGAATTCCCTCAGTTAGATCCATGACACAAACAGTAATTGGATTAAATATTTAAGCAATTAGTTACCCTACAGCAAAACAATACTAAAGCTCCTTCAAGGAGGTAGCTGAACTATCCCTCATCCTTTAACAGTGACAGCTCTTCCATTGTGCCCTCCAATAGCACCGTCACAGCGAAGGTGGCAATCACAATCAGCTGTGCAGACAGGACGAACTTTTGGAAGACCAGCTTCTGTCCACACGTTGTCTAGAGCATCAACCAATTCACTAACAAGCTCCTTGCTGTGCCATGGGGTTGGCGCAATGCGCAGCTTCTCACTCCCACGTGCTACGGTTGGGTAGTTGATGGCTTGAATGTAGATGTTGTGATGTTCTTGCAAAGTATTCGACACGTGGGTGCAGAGATCTGGATTACCAACCTTTAAAAGAAGGAAAATCATGATCAGTGTAATGTTTCGCTTCTTCTAGATTCTTCTAGATTCTTTTAGATTCTTCTAGATCCTTTTAGATTCTTCTAGATTCATTTAGATCCTTCTACAATCTTTTAGATTTTTCTAGACTCTTCTAGATTCTTTTAGATTCTTCAAGATTGGCAGCCTACCAGCAGCCCACTATCAGAGGAAAATAAAACACCAACTCTCGGTACCTTCAAAATTTTAACAAGTTAAATTTAATTTTACTCCTTCTCTTTTTTACTTTACTTTGCTATTTACTATATCTCAAATATCACTGTCTCATTATAATTAAACATTTGCTATTTATTTGTTATCCCCTTTTCATTTTATATTAATAATCTTTGCATCATATTGTTATTTGGTTTGATATTTTATATTATATTATTTTATATTTGATATTTTATATTATATTAGTTACACTTTATTATCTATTATATAATCGGAAATAGAGGACCCTTTTAAAAACAACCACCTATTGCTGACGAGTTACCCTCTTTAAATCAAGTATATAAATATTAGAGATAAGCACCAATGCAAAGCAGCATGAATTTAAGACCATTATGAACATATAATAATTATATCATTTCGTCCCGGCACACGAGGCTTCTTCAGAGTATTGTGCAAAAATAAATCTACACAAGAAAGTGTCATATTTACATGTAACTTACAGAAACTGGAATAATATGGCTGGGTGCATACTCCACAGGAAAACCGCGACGAAGGAGCTGATTCCTTACATATCCTACGCTTTCCTGATGACGTTTTCTCAACTGGCGGCCTTCTTCTGCTTTCAGGATTTCAATTGAGGTCAAAGCCGCAGCGGCCTTGTCTGGTGGAAGCGCAGTGGTGAAAATGAAACCAGAACCGTAACTGCAGAAGAAAGTGCAACATTATTTCATAAAACATAAATAAAAATAGATAATATATAAAGGAATAACAATATTACATATTAAATAGATAATATATTCTTAATAGCGATGCAAATAGTTTCTTTACGTGGGAATTTGACTGATGGCGTACGAGAAGGCATTTCGATGAAAAACAAAAAACCATTTCATCTGTAGCAAAACTGGAGTAACGGACCAGACTGCTCTAGACGAGACATCTAGCAGTGAGTGAGTTTAGGTGAAACTCAGCTATCCGGTATCTCACATTTTTGCTAGCATCCCCGCTTAATCGAGTTTCCAGGCTATCCATGGAAATATTGACATGAAAAACTATTGATGTTCAAGCAAGCTCTCCCGGGAACTGGGCAACGAATGTTTACATGAGACGAGAGAGGAACTCAGCTATCAGACATCTTGCCCTTCTGCCAGAATCCCTGGCATTCGAGATTGACATTCATGCAAGGTAGTGGACGGTTATTTACATTTAGTTTGGCTCGACAGCCAACCTGACTACATTCAAACTGGCCTTGCAACTTTTTCGAAATGTCTAAAACCCAAGAAAAATCGTTACAATCAGACGAGATTGTGTAGTGGTTCAGGTTTAGGACTAGCGATCTAAACGTTCCTGGTTCGAATTCTTGACCTGACCATTTATGAGGAAAGCACCCTTGGGCAAGGTGTTAACACTTAATTGCGCCTCTCTCTACCCAGGAGTATAAATGGGTACCTTGTCTGTACCTTGTCTTAAGAGCACCGACTTTGGGTGCACCCTGCTACATGCGATTACAAGTGGCGACCGTGGAAAATGATAAAGTTGGTAGCGTAGCCTCTGGCTGATAACAGACCATAAACCACTGCTATTACCTTTGTACCTTTACAAGTTAATTCTGCAAACAGATGTACAGTAAGAATAATTAAGAAATACGTCATTACTCGCCCTAACATTAATATTTCATGATATTAAGATTATTCTTTCATGCTCTTCAAATCTAAAGCACAAAGTTATATCAATTATTGGACTAGTCTTTACAATGTTGGAAAAGGTACATCAATTTTGGATCTACCCGCGAATTAAGGCAAAACCAAAAGGCTTTTGTAAAACCGGATTTTTTCGAGTGAGTTTTTACAATATCAACCCATGAAGTCAATATTTCTAGTTTTATGGCTGTTTTTTGCTTGATCTGGCAAGGCTGGTCTTGCATCAGATAAGACATGGCTTAAATAAACCAGAACACTTCCCTAAAAATTACTGCGTCTAGAATTGCGCATCTTTACATCTTGTACACCAAACAATAGACCTCGTTTATCCCGAAGTTTTCAAATTAACCTCACTTTAATTAGGAAACTAAGTTAAAGAGCTGGCATGAAAGAATTGATGGAAATTATTCGGCAATTAAGCTAGTACTTTTTAAAAATAATTATAGTCCACAACGGGCGAAAGTGATAAAGGCTGCCGAAAACGATGGATAAGGCTCTTTAAGGCCCTACAAGTGCAACGCGGAAGAAATTTATAAAAACAAGTACAAAGATTCTTTCATACCTTCTTACTGTATCAACAAGGGCTGCACTTGCAGCTATATAGCCACCAATCACACCGACCGCTTTGCCTAGAGTCCCACTAATGATGTCCATTTTGTCTAAGAGTTTGTCACGATCGCCCACACCGGCACCACGATCGCCATACAAACCAACAGCGTGAACCTTTGAAAATCAAATTTCACTTTGTTTACATTCATCTCTGCCATATTAAATGTGCATATAAAAATTAACTTAGCAAATGCTATCAGAATAATGCTTTTTTAGTGTTTATTCTGCTGTGAATCTGTAGAAAATGGCCTCTGTGGTGTAGTGGTTAAGGATTAGGACGAGCGCTCATTGGTTTGTTGGTTCGAATCCTCGTTCTTACAGATTATGAGAATAGCTCCCTTGGGCAAAAGGTTAACGGAACATTGTGCATCTCTCTACCCAGGAGCATAAATGGGTACCTGGTCAGTAGTAATGAGCGCAGTCTGTGGTTGTACCCTGCTAAATGCGATTTCGCATAGCAGCCGGGGAAATTTTGGGGTCGGTAGAATAGTCCAAGGCTAGTACAGACGGCAAACCATAACATGAAAAAATAATTTATACTAGCTTCTATAGTCCGTAAATAAGAACATGTTATTTCTCAAGGAAGACCTAAACAATTGTGACGTCCTCATCTTCATCATGTGATCAGGGTGGAATATTAAGTCTGGAATATCTTCCTCGAGGAGTCTTTCCAAGTGAATCATAATCTGATTCCTTTAGGCTTCTGGATCCATCCTAATCATCGAAAAAGTCCTATCATCAAGCATATTTTATAAGGAGAGGAAAAGTTCAGCTCAGTTAATTATCATCTGAAAATTTCAGCACTATAAAGACAGACAACAGTGTTACATAACCAAATAGACTGCGGTGGGCAATCCAAATTATTGCTTTAAAAAGAGAGACAGGATAGAGATTGGCGTAAGGCAGACAGCTTCGCAAACTAAATAGGTGACGAAATTCATGTGATCAAAACAGGCTTTAACAGTAGCAGAAAAAGTAGGGTTTTAGGACATTTAGGAACACTCTCTCCTTCTATTGTGGCCGAATGTCTTTAACAGTTAGTATGCAAAGATTAGAATACGAATCTACGCTTACCTCATCAATGAATGTTAAAGCGCCATACTTATGAGCTATGTCACATAGTTCTTCTAACGGGCAAATGGTTCCAGACATTGAGTGCACTGTTTCAAATGCGACAATTTTCGGCACATTTGGGTCAGCCTGTTTCAGAAGCGCCTCAAGTGCAGCTGGGTCATTGTGGTTGTACACTTGCTTCTTTGCTTTGCTTGTTCTGATTCCTGAAGGTTTAAGAAAGTAGCGAAGTTTGAATGTATGACAAGAGTTTTTCAAAGGTCAGCGAATAAGGCTGCTTGATTGGTGCACAAAAGAAACCTGTACCGACGCTCCTTGGTGTAGCGAGCAAAGGATACACTAAAACTAGGGGATTGTTGAAAACAATGCTAATCGATTGACCAATCCGTGTAATCCTATGCAAACCAGGTCTTCAACACTGGGAGGTCATTAGTGAAGAATCTAAGCCATCGAGAAATCCTAGTAATCCTATGGAAACTAGGCCATGAAAGTTGAAAGATTGTTAGCCATATATCTAAACTGGCCAGCAATCCTTTAAATCATATGTTAACTAGGTTTTTAACATGGGAGAACTGAATTGTGGCTTAATCGTGTTAAACGCAACTTACCATGGATCATTGAGGCATGATTTCCAGCATCAGAGAATATGATGCAACCGGGCATCATACTGCCAAGAGTAAACAAAGTAGTATCGTTGGCAACATAGCAGGAGGTAAAAAGAAGTGCTGCTTCTTTGTCATGCCAGTCAGCTAAGGACTTTTCCAGTGCGTTGTGGAACATACTTGTCCCAGAAATGTTGCGTGTACCCCCGGCACCAACACCATGATTGTTTATCACGTCTCTGCAAGAAATGTTGTCATGAAATCAAAAACTAAATTCGGCTTATAAGAGACTTCTGCTTCGCAATGTCAGTAAAATGCTTAAGCTTGTATCATTTTTGTGGCCACTGGTGTAGCAGTTGAGGTTCAGGACTAGCACTCTAAACGTTCTTGGTTCGGATTCTCGATCTTACCACCCTTAACTCATAGCCCCCTGCAGATGCCATATGGCGCAGTATGAGTTACTGTAAAACAGAGAAATACCTGGGGGCAACGATTTGCAAAGTTGATCAGACAACTTCCCCTGCAAGTTTGTGAAAACGATATTTCCTGTATCTACGTACCCCCCTGCAACAGGTTTCCACAGTTATCTGTATGTGAGTTCCAAATGGTTAAGGGGGTAAGCAAATAGTCCCACGTTCCACCCAAGAGTATAAATGGATGTCTGCTTCGTAGTTATGAGTGCTGTCTGTGGCTACACCCTGCTTTATGTGACTATGCACGGCAACAGGGACAAAGTGTTAAGTCAATTGAGAGTAGCTTCTGGAAAATAACAGACTATAGACCAACGCTAAGCAAAACTATAAACTAAAAAAACGAATGAATTAATTGATAAACGTACTTTGCAGCTTGGACAACGTCAGGGTGACGACTCATACCGAGATAATCATTGCTGCACCAAACCGCGACTTTCTTATTTTCATCAATATTGCTGCAGTCTTGGGCATAAGGGAAATGTGTTGCCAAACGATTCACTTTCTTAAAAACACGATAAGAATGGTCCTGTTTCTTCGCGGCAATTTTTGCATCAAAGAATCCATTGTAATTAAAATGAGTGGAGAAATGATTGCCAGAGTTTACTGCAAATGGACAAGAATAAAAGATGGTTAGGTAACGGCACATTAATGGTTAAACCGCTTAATACAATGAAATAGAAATGAGAGTAGTCACAAAATCATGATCATCAATATTCATCAATAGTCATAGTCATAATCAAAATCATAATCATCACCATCATCGTCATCATCGTCATCAATCATTATCGTCAACATTGTCATTAACATCATCATAATAGAAGACCGAAACATTGAAAGAATTTATGCTATTTAAAGCAGCAAATACTCGCATAGATTTTTTGCTTTTCATGTCTCAAGTGCTTCATTGAGTAGTTTAGCATATGCTATATACATTGCTTCTAGCACCTTTCCCTGTTTCTATACTATTTTTATGGCACGTGATGTGCATCGCAAATTAAGTTTGTTTTAAGGAACTTTTGGTACTACAATTTTATGATCTGAGGTCTACGAAAAAGGAACTTTCGGATTATAATCCTTTGCCTCTGTAATGCACCCAACCTCTTTTTCATTTACCAATCACATGCAAGCTTCATTAATTATGCATACTAATTAATCTATCAAAAAACACAAACCTGGAGGCGACGCATTTTCATCAACATCCTTTAGTTCGTCTGCCTTGACACTGGGTTTCTTTTCTACGAATGATTCTTCCACAGAATCAAGGCTTTGCAAAACATACTTACCAGAGCGGAATGGGCATTTGCCTAAAAAAAAATCGTGAACTAAAATCAACCGATATTCAGGGACATTTTTAAAGCTTAGTTCACTTGAAACAAATTGCTGAAGGGTCGCTGTGGAAATTGTGAGGGTATGGGGAGGTGTGAGATTGTGAGATCAGGCCATCTTCATGGGAAATTGAAGCGTCAAGAATTTGTTTCCTTTCCTTAATTTTTCTAGACAATTCAATTCTTTCAACAGCCTTCAACATGCTACCTTTAAAAAGGCTTTCTAATGACAGGGATCCAGGAACTAGCAACAGAGAATGGAAGAATCTAGGCATTTTTTTTTTTGCATTCCCTTTCATTCATGACGGAATAATTTGGCCCCATGACCTTCAACGAGAACTGATCATTTCTTAGGGTAGACTCTTCAATGGCTAGCTTCATAAGCTCTTTGCCCCCAGGGCCAAAGCCATTGGGGAGCTGGGGAGCAGAGCGCCCCCCAGGGACCACAAATTACCATTTCGTCGGAAATTTGACCTGATTGTAAACTAGTGTTCTTTAAACAATTGATTTATTGTTTTGCAGTCAATTGTCAGAAATTTTGTCTTTCTTGCCCCGGACATGGCTGGATTCGGCCCTGGCCCCCCTAAAGAGAAGTCCCTGGCTATGACATAGTTAACAATCCAAAAAAGGCAGCATAGATTGAAACAACGACTCACCACCACTCATATCATTGTTGTTTTCAACATCTTTTTCTGCAAAAACTTCCTTCTGCACATTTTCACTTGACAACAAGGTGACATCTGGGTCAGATACTGGCTTTCCATGATATGTTTTCTTGAATGGACACTCTAAAAACCGCATAGTTGAAACTTTGTTGTCAACAAAGCAATCAGAAATTCTAATCCGCTACTTAAAAAAGTACATTTACAGGTCAATTAACTCCACAAATAACTTTCCAACTCTACACTTGACCTACAAATTCTAGATTTGCCTTTTACCAAGGGATGGTGCCTGAGAGGAGCACGGGTCCAGGGGGCGGTAGCATCCATCATGGAATGTTAGCCCTCTGTAGAACAATTTTATTCCTGTTGGGGAATATTGATCTAAAAATTGTGTTCTTACACTCGGAGGGATACCCTCTTTTCTGTTAAATAGCCCCCTGGTGGGGAACCTCACCCCCCTTTTAGGCAAATCCTCGAACAACCCCTGGTTTTTTATAATCTTGTTCCATAATCATTTCAATCGAGATAAAATCTGGTGCTGGGAAGTTTTGATGCCACGGTGTGGTTTCCTTACCAGCCATCTATCCTTCTCTCGATTTCCTTTTTTAATACCATATATTTATCCTGTCAATCTCAAAGGTAATTGTCTAGGACACTGTTGAAGTGCGTTACAAACAAAATATAACTTTATTAAATACCTTTTCCATTAAAAAACTGTGAACTTTAAAATTGGAAGAAAAAGTGAAAGCAATACTGAAACCAACATTTGATCCAAAATTCCGAGAGTATGAAAATTTCAGGTGAAAAGGGCATATTGAATCATTTTTATAAGTGGCAAAAAGGGATTATTTTGTAATCCTTGTTCTCCATTACCACTTATGGACTGGCCTATTTTTGGGTTTTAATCGTAGCTTTTTGGTTCAAAGGCTCGGAGCATATATACTTCTATAGTTACTTATTAACTTCTAAATCATACTTCTGCAACATGACAGCAATTTTTATCTAAGGGAATTTTTAGCCTTTGGAACTGAGGCATTTGTTGGCAATCAAATGCTTAATTTCATATTTTATCAAAAACACTGGACATAATATCCATTCTAATGTGGCAATTTTGTTTGTTTTTGAGGGCAGATGGTAGTTTTTTGACTCGTTTTACCACAAATAGCAACTTGTAGCAAACACATGCAAATTATTTTGTTACAAAGCTTACCATTGGCAATAGTTTCTGTTGTTTGACCAGATGTTTTCACACCTAGAAAATAATAATTCTTTGATTGATTTCAGTAGAAAAGATGTTTATGCAAAACATCTGGTTTGGGAAAGTGAAGAATTATAACAATCAAACTGAGATTTCAAGGCCTTTGTTAGCAAAGTAACACCTTGTTATGAGAAAACAGAAAATCAATAGAAAAAAAGAGACAGGTGTTGAGCAAATGCCCGTGATAAGCAAAATATGAAATAAATTTTTTAACAGTTGGTGCAAACAGATGCTTATCATTCTCATATCATCATCATCATCATCATCATCATCATCATCATCATCATCATCATCATCATCATCATCATCATCATCATCATCATCATCATCATCATCATCATCATCATCATCATCATCATCATCATCATCATCATCATCATCATCATCATCATCATCATCACCACCACCACCACCACCATCATCATCATCATCATCATCATCATCATCATCATCATCATCATCATCATCATCATCATCATCATCATCATCATCATCATCATCATCATCATCATCATCATCATCATCATCATCATCATCATCATCATCATCATCATCATCATCATCATCATCATCATCATCATCATCATCATCAGCATCATCATCATTATCATCATCATCATCATCATCATCATTAACATCAATGTCCCATCATATTTTGTGTCATCATAAACATAATTCTAATCATAATCATCATCAAAATCATAATCATAATCATCTTCATCTTCAACATCATTTTTGGTCATGCCTTGCATAGTGTGAATGCCTCAGTTTATACAACCTGCAGTGTAATACTTCTAAACTCCTACATAAATACCACTTTTTAAAAGTTCAGTAGTCTTCTTAGAGATCTCCCATGATTAAGAGATTAAAGAAGTTAGAGTGGTTTCTCTTTCTACTTGAATATTGGGATTATTTTGTTTACCAAATTTGTGAAAAATATCATTCAGCAGGCATCCCATGAGATTCTCAAGAATGAAGTACTTTAGGAATAAACAAATTAAAATTAAGCACTGTTGTTTAGACCAAAAAGTGCAGCTAAAATGGTTGACAATCGCATCTCTGTGGGAGATATGGATGATCTCAGAATTCTTATGTAGCTGATTTAAAATTGGCCTTTGCCAGTCTGGAAGCATTGTGTTTAGATCTTGCTAAATACATGTATTAATGCCTTAGTTGAAATACCTTTCTTCAAGTAGCTGTATGGTGCATGCCAACCCCACAGGTAGTTTAAGTAAAAACATTTGGTTTTTCATTATAAAAGTTCTAAATACGTTGAACAATGAAATTTGACAATTATGAAAAAGAATTAAGGTCATTCTTCGAACTCTTTCTGAATTTTCTTATAGATCAGTTGTAAGTTTTGCAAAAAAACGTAAGCTTCTCAGTTGCCCAGTAAACATGGGACCTAATAATTGATCAGCCGCATCTTACTTTTTTCCCTTATTATTAAAATATTGATTATTTTAGTATTTTCCATTATTTGTACTCTGCCCATTGCATCATGGCTCATATGAAAAGGGGGCCAGAATATGAACCCATTGATGCTCTGTTAAGGTGTCATGCCAAATTATTTTTTGGTTAAAGACAATTTGGATTAGCCCTTGAACCAGCTGATTCTGGTATGCCACCGTTAGTCAAAAATCAAGCAAATTAAAACAATCAATTACCATGAATCAACAAATCATTAAAGCAAACTTCCTCCTCCCAGTTTTAGCCACGAAACTCTAGGAATCAGAGCGGCAATTTTTTTCCTCTTTGGTAACCCAGGAAAAGAGATTAAATTAAGTTTCCCTGATTGATTCTCATATCCTCTCTTGCGGCACACAATATTCCCCCTATAGTATGTTTATTTAACACAACTGATGACAATTTGTTTATTTCTTTTAAACCAACAAATTGTTTGAAATCACCAACCAAATCGTTCAAACAATATGCCCTACAGTTTCCTATTCTTTTGGCAACACAAAAAAACATTAAAAACATAGGTTAAGCAGCCTTGTAATACTGATATAGGAGCGAGACACATTTGCGAAGGCATTAAGAAACCCGAAAACCCACAAACGACTACTGCGCCATTGATGCATTTGAAATTATGTAACAAATGAATCATTCTGAAAGTAACTATCAAAGACATATTTTAACGATTTCATAATGAGTGTTTCAAGGGAAGTACTCCCTCTTCGAAAAGCGGAAGAATTCTTTTCTAAAATCCGGAGGTATTTTATATATTTATTGCATTTAATAGATGTCTTCTAATACTTAACTTTTTTATACTTAAACCATGGTTACTTTCTTAGGTTTCTTAACTTTTTATTTGAGTACTTTATGGAGTGAAAATTAAAATGAAGAAATTGAACTGAAATTATTTTCGAATTTCGAAACTTTCCGAACAACCCACACAGTCACACGATTTCGTCAACTAGAGCGTGACAATGAATTCGTTCTCTGCTATTAACCTACGGTTTGAGCTAACAAAAGTCAAAATCTCAACCATTAAATCCTTCATCTAAAATCTAGAGTTCACAACTTAAATGAATGGTCAATGAACATGATTCGTCCAAATCTTTGGGGCACGATATCGACCGCAAAACATTCAAAGCAAATCCAATTGCTCACTTACCATCAGCGTTCGCTTCGGGAACTGCTACTTTATCAGAAAGTACATGAGACATGACCGGACATTTCTCTGCAAGCAAAGATGGGCCTGACTTTCGTACGAATGATGATGGAACACGCTTCAAAAACGGACATTTCCTTGCGAGCTCCATTTCCGCTGGCAGCTGATAAGCGATCTTCGAGAAAGTGGCCTAATTATATATCCAAATTAAGTTACATCACAGCCTCGTTTTCGCAATCTAAATCACAACATCAACTTCGGGACAAGTTCGAACATTTTAAATGATAGCGGATTGGAGCATTCAATCCATGTTAATATTGTATACATTACAATTCATACCACCCATTCGGTGTGAAACCAATGGAAGAAGAAGCAACAAAAAATTCACAAGGTCGATGTTCTCTCCCTCCTCTCCCTGATGTTATTCGCAGATTTGGAGCCAACCGCCCTCTTGGCTCTTCGCCTTTCTGTTTCTCTCCACGCTTCTTTTCCAGTTTCTTACCTTACCAGCCTTCTCACTCACACTTTTATCCGAGGTGAGTTGGAGGATGTGCTGGGAAAAAAATTGGCCATATTTTCCTTGGTCAGCATTGATATTGCTATCCCCCTAGCAGTCAGGCAAAGCATAGTCAAGCTAGGGCTACTGGTACACGCCTTAGCCCATTAACCTGACATTAATGTTCACACAATCGTTGCTCTAAGATGAGTTTAATTTGGGAGCACAGGCCAGGAATATTAACTGCCCATTTGCAGATGAAAGTCCCTGTTACACTGCGCAACTTTCTTGGCAACTTTCACAGTGTAACAAGGCCTTAAGGAAGGGGACAGTGCAAAATTTATTTTATTACATGGCCGGTTGAAATTGCAACTGGGTCACTCCTTCAAAAAGCAGGGTTGACCCTCTTAAAGCCAGAAATCTGCCTCGCACTGCACTTTTACAATCGTAGGAGACAGGAAAATTGTTTTAGCAAAGATAATAAAAAGGGTTGGATTTAACATACTTCAAAGTACTTTCACTTTGAAAAAAATCAATCAACTTACAAGGGGTACAAGAAATGTATTTGGATTAAATGCATAATTATTTTGTAATGACTCAATGCACGAGAATGCCTGTTTGCGAAAAGAGAAATTAACTTACCGAGTGAGCCAGCGAAGAATTCTGCCCCGGACAGAAGCAGTTGCTGCCGACAGAAAGGACATTTACTGGCATTGGTTTTTAAAGCTTCAAAATTTGGCTTCGTTGCAAATAACCGACACAGGAAAGGACACTTGTTAACCAGCTTCATCTTACTCGATGCCATTCCTGACATTTCAAGTCTTGTGTTTTGTTATCCTAGCCAGTGCAGTTGCTCTGTTTACAACTGACAGCGCCTGATGCAGCACATATAGACAGCATGAAAAAGGCCCGGTTATTAAACTCTTTTTAAATCGGTTACTTTTGCTACTTGTAAACGTGGGTGTGCAAAAAACTGTGCAGTCATTTTCGGTGGCATGGCCTGACATCATAATTGCTCTCTTAAAATAAAGAGCTACGTCTGCCAACGTTTTCATTCTACTATTTTCTATAGATGATAGACAATGACAATAGAGTAGAAATGATCATTAAATTCGGAATTAGTCTGTAAAACATCATTAGCTCCTATAACCGAAACAATTTCATGTAATTCAGAAAAAATTGCGAGCTACGTTCTACAGGTGTGGGAACGGAGGGCCGCTATTCTCCAAAACGCAAATTTTGCTCAAAGAAAGTTTTGATTGTGTCAGCCCTCAGTTACAGGATTTCAGTACTCTTGCTGCAGTCTTCAAAACAAAACTGAACCACTTTTAGCCCTAGTCACATCTACATTTTAAAGCACTGGGAACTTCAAGGGGTCCTAAAGGTGTGTAATACTTCAGTTTAACTTTAGCACACTATATAAAAAAATTGTATAGCCCCATGGCCTTAGGTAGGTGTCCTGTCTTAGGGAGAGGGTGACTACGATAAATCTGACGACAAAATAGGCGCACAAACCTTTATTTGCCGACAAGTTAGCAAAATTTGCCGACAAAATACTCCTCCATGGCCAAAAACGCCTTGTTTTGGAACACAAATTTTCCCTTGGGGGGGGGGGGGGGGGGGTTAACCCCCTAACCCTACTTTAGCTTCGGCCCTGTCTATTTCTGTTTCAGATCTGAATATATCGCAGACAAAACAAAAATTATTTGCATCACAATATTAATATTTGTAACTATTGAAAAAAATAATTTGTAGAGCAGTGGTTTACAACCAAAACATTTCTAGTTCAGTGGCATAACGACGAATCTTGAGACCGTTAAGATCATATTAAGACGGGCTTCTTTTCAATAGGTTGCAAAATGCCCTATTGAAATTCTCTAGGTATACTGGTCCCTCTGAGACATACACGTCCCTCTAGGACATACATGTTCCTCTAGGACATACACGTCCCTCTAGGACATACATGTTCCTCTAGGACATACATGTCTCCTAGGACATACATGTTCCTCTAGGCAAACAGGTCCCTTTATGACAAAGATTTACCTCTGGGCCACACATGTCTCTCTGGGACATACAGGTCCCTCTGGAAACTACATGCCTCTTTGATTCGTTGCTTCGCCACTATTCTAGGAATTATATTGAACAACAAAATCATTAAATGAAATTCTAGGGTCCATCATAAATATCTGCTTAACATTAATCTCAGAAAACCACAAAAAATGCTTATTGCCAGGAAGGGGGAAGGAAGTACTTCATCAAAGAAATGTGTCTCCTCCAATAAAGAGCAAGAAATCCTGAAAACCACAACTTTATTGGACTCTGAGGGACGCCTAGAGCTCTTCAATGCAAGGGGGGGGGGGCAAACGGTCTAAATAACATGTCACTCCGAGTTGAGGAGAAGGAAGGAGTTTGCTACTAAATTTAGACTCTTAAAATAAGAAAGGGGTGATTGGATGTCAATTGATCGAAACAAGAAACCAATCATGTGCGCTATTGCCCCTTGTCACGTGGTTTTCGATCGTAAACTGATCAATTACACCAGGTAAGCATCCTTTTATAGTAGGAGGTGATCATACTCTTAAGAGTGTCTTACGATAAAGTGCTTTTTAAAATGTTAATTATGTCTTCTTGTTCTTTAAAACCTGATCTCTTTGTCATTCCTTCCTTATATAATAGAGTAGAATAGAATAGAATAGAATAGAATAGAATAGAATAGAATAGAATAGAATAGAATAGAATAGAATAGAATAGAATAGAATAGAAAAGAATAGAATAGAATAGAATACAATAGAATAGAAAATAACATAATAGAATAGAATAGAACAGAATAGAGAAGAATAAAATTTATCTTTTAGCATGTTAATTTGTTTTTTGCTTCTACCCTGCAATTTAAAGATAAATTAGCTAATATTCAATGGGAAGTAGAGGCTCACTGCCCCTGAGTTGAAGGCATCCATGGAAGCGGTGGAACTAGCTTATTCTGAAGCTACAAGGATGCTGAACCAATTAACTAAATTAACAATCAATAACTATATAGTTCAACATAACGCAAATTTAGTTCAAATGATCAAATGCAACCAGTGCAAATGAAATTAGAAGAATGATTTAACGGTTGAAGTGAATTTACCCATGATCTCAGAGAATTTGGCCGATAGATCTTTGACGACTTCATCATCGTACTTGCAACCCTTGTAGCCACCATTTTGTATGCAGTAATCCAAAAGCCTGTGAAAAAAGTAGATTTAAAAATAGACGATGGCTGAAGAAAAGCGTACGACAGTTATACAACACAATGCATATTTCATATAACAAACTCTGCAGTGACCCCAGTACGCAAAGACTAACATAATTGGCTTTCATCTTTAACAAATAGGATAACAATGCTTCACATTTAGATACAATGGCCCTGAGCCTTTATCACTGATCTAAAAAAAAGACTGGATCGAGCTTCTATTGTTTAAAAAGTGAAGCCAAAAAATTTCGATGGCGGCCATCTTACTAGGACCCATAAAGCTGCGGGTCCTGGTGTAGAGTCAATGGCAAGTCACTCGGCATGGATTATCAAATGCCATTTAACAGGTTTTTAACTTTCGGATCGTATGTTTTCGATATACTTGTACTTTATCGAGTATACTCTTCCACGTGTTCGCTGCTGTTCTTTGTTTAGGTCCTACTAATATGGATCTGGCTTCAAAAAATTGGATTTGAAAACAATAGATTGCTCGATCCAGTCTTTTTTTGAGATCAGTGGCCTTTATGATAGTGGACCAAACTTTGCGAATGATAGACGGTGAAGCAGCTACCAGAGTCCACGACAGACCAAATGGTCTAAAAAATCTTATACTTACACTTTCCAATAGTAGTCTTTAGACAGAACAAATGGATTGCCAATAACAATAAGAAGAGCCTGGGCACGAGTGATTGCCACATTGAAGCGCTGCAAAGCAAAAATACACCGCAAAACTTCACAATTGCACCGTAGTAGATTCATATACGAAAATGTATACATTGCAACGCCTAACCTCAACAATAGTAACAAAGGTTAGGCTCTCTTTCTCAGTGGCGTAACGCACGGTGTGCACCTTTAAGAGCAAAACTGAGGGCCCCCACACAATAAGGCCCCTAGGGGGGCCCCAATAAACTTTGTGAAATTTGTTTTGGATACAAGTGTTTCCTTACTATTGTTATGTTGATTTTGGTTAACACTGTATAAAAATTGCATGTAAAAAATTATGCAGTTAAGGGTTATTTCGGGCTTAGCCTGTAAACGTGATTTGCAAAATAATACCGACCCCAAACCCCTACTTTGACTAAGGGCACCACACTGCTCCGTTACGCAACTGTTCTTTCTAACCCGAAACCTGATTGCACCTTACATCCTTAATATAGAATCCAAACCTTTTTCCAAACCGAGAGTTCTAGCCTTACCGAATGACATGAATGTATGCAAATGAGCATGAATCAACCTTAATTAACATAATGTAATATAAATCGACCTAAATTAACACAAATTGACAAAATATTAACATAAATGGACAAAGATTAATATAATTTTACATAAATTTACATAATTTACATAAATTAACATAGATTAGCACAACTAAACTTAAACTCTTATAAATATGAATTGCTATTAACCATGCTGGCCTAAAGAGCAAACAGTTGAACACATAGTGTGAATATATGCTGTACGCGGGAAGTAGGAAGTACTGCCTGTTTTGTGTAACATAGATTTACTTACTTTAGGGTTCTTTAAAAATCCCAAACGAAACTGAGAATCAATTTTGAGGTACTCTTTGTTGCTGCGTACTGTTGATATAATGATAATGCGACGTTCTTGCCCTTGGAATTCTTCTACTGAACCGACTTTCAGCTCTTCTATCCTTGGTCTTGCACTGTCTTTCTTCAACAATTGCCGGATCTTAGCAACCTTAAACATGAAAACAAATAAACGTAAGGCCATGCCTATATGGAGAAAAAGTCACTTGCTGTTGTCTTGATAGAAAAATTGTGATTCAAATTAATACGTTGACTGGTATATAAATACATGACATATCTAAGTGTTTTAGAACTGCAGTGTAGTGTAGTGTAGTGTAGTGTAGTGTAGTGTAGTGTAGTGTAGTGTAGTGTAATGTAGTGTAGTGTAGTGTAGTGTAGTGTAGTGTAGTGTAGTGTAGTGTAGTGTAGTGTAGTGTAGTGTAGTGCAGTGTAGTGTAGTGTAGTGTAGTGTATTGTGGTGTAGTGTAGTGTAGTGTAGTGTAGTGTAGTGTAGTGTAGTGTAGTGTAGTGTAGTGTAGAGTAGTGTAATGTAGTGTAGAGTAGTGTAGTGTAGTGTTGTGTATTGTAGTGGAGTGTAGTGTAGTGTAGTGTAGTGTAGTGTAGTGTAGTGTAGTGTAGTGTAGTGTAGTGTAGTGTAGTGTAGTGTAGTGTAGTGTAGTGTAGTGTAGTGTAGTGTAGTGTAGTGTAGTGTAGTGTAGTGTAGTGTAGTGGAGTGTAGTGTAGTGTAGTGTAGTGTTGTGTATTGTAGTGGAGTGTAGTGTAGTGTAGTGTAGTGTAGTGGAGTGTAGTGTTGTGTATTGTTGTGGAGTGGAGTGGAGTGTAGTGTAGTGTAGTGTAGTGTAGTGTAGTGTAGTGTAGTGTAGTGTAGTGTAGTGTAGTGTAGTGTAGTGTAGTGTAGTGTAGTGTAGTGTAGTGTAGTATAGTGTAGTGTAGTGTTGTGTATTGTAGTGTATTGTAGTATAGTATAGTGTATTGTAGTGTAGTGTAGTGTAGTGTAGTATAGTGTAGTGTAGTGTAGTGTAGTGTAGTATAGTGTAGTGTAGTATAGTGTAGTGTAGTGTAGTGTAGTGTAGTGTATTGTATTGTAGTGTAGTGTAGTGTAGTGTAGTGTAGTGTAGTGTAGTGTAGTGTAGTGTAGTGTAGTGTAGTGTAGTGTAGTGTAGTGTTGTGTTGTGTATTGTAGTGTAGTGTAGTGTTGTGTATTGTACTGTAGTGGAGTGTAGTGTAGTGTAGTGTAGTGTAGTGTAGTGTAGTGTAGTGTAGTGTAGTGTAGTATAGTGTAGTGTAGTGTAGTGTAGTGTAGTATAGTATAGTGTAGTGTAGTGTAGTGTAGTGTAGTGTAGTATAGTGTAGTGTAGTGTAGTGTAGTGTAGTGTAGTGTAGTGTAGTGTAGTGTAGTGTAGTATAGTGTAGTGTAGTGTAGTGTAGTGTAGTGTAGTGTAGTGTAGTGTAGTGTAGTGTAGTGTAGTGTAGTGTAGTGTAGTGGAGTGTAGTGTAGTGGAGTGTAGTGTAGTGTAGTGTAGTGTAGTGTAGTGTAGTGTTGTGTAGTGTAGTGTAGTGTAGTGTAGTGAAGTGTAGTGTAGTGCAGTGTAGCATAATTTAATGGAGTTTAGTCCTAGCTTGCATTTTCCAGAGCAACTATCAATAACACACCTGTTTTCTGTATGGGGATATCACTCCAATTTCATCAGGCGTTATACCAAGACTTCGTTCTTCAAGCAATAAACGAACATACTTAACCACCTCGACAGCTTCATGTGGATTGAAGAAAGAAGGACTCGACCCCTCTCTTGAATCCTCGCCTTCGACTCCGTGGAATATGATTGGAAAATTTTTGGTTGGTAGCTCAGACCACTTGCACAAGCTTGTCACTTTCAACATATCGGCAGCAGAGACCAACTCGTCTGAGTAAAACAGCCTGTTTGGGTTCTGTTAAAAGAAAAACACTTTTACTTTGTGGCAATAGATGAGCTGATTTTATTTATGATCCAGCGACATTTAACAAATTCCAAAAAGCATGTTCAAACAGGGAGAAAATCCCGGATCAAAAAGTGTTCTGAATTCCAGTCAAGGTCAAGGTGTTCAGTGTTCTGAAGTCAAGGTTGATAAAAAGTTACGTATCAAAAAGAAGAAATCATTAAATGCAGATGGCTAGGGATGGAGCAGAATGAATTGACCAGGGGGCCCAAAGACCGAGTTTGTCCAGGGCTACAACAATAATAGAAACAGTATTACTTTTAATGTTTTAAATTCAGCACATGCTTGGTGCACTAAGAAGACCAAAGCAAGGTAGCTTTACCTTTAGAATATCAGGATGAGAGCGATAGTTCTTGACCAGCTTTGTGATAAATCTATCATTGTAAGTTCCTGTTTCAATTCCTGCACCATCTTCGGCACCATCTCCAATGTTTGAACCAACAGCATTTATTCTCGCTAGAATGTCTTCATCACCACTGCTTTCATCATCGTCCGAATCTGACCCAATCAAACTCGATGCCCCAGAATCATTGCCACTTCTTTGGTAGATTGGTCCCATCTCCATCAAACGCTCCAGTAAAGAGGTTTGGAGGCCATTCTAAAAATACCAAACAGAGATATTAGTTCATCATCACATTTTTAATGATCAATTCGGGTATATAAAAGGGGTATTCAGTTACGCAGACCATATGTGGCATTCTGAGAGTTTTTCGTAAAGGAAATGGCGAAGGAATTGTGAAGCAAATTTGTTAAAGTTTTAAATAAGTAAATGATCTTATGTTATATACTTCGATTAATCAACAAGCTCCTAAGGATCTTACAAAAACGGTTCAAAGATTACCCGAAATCAGTTCGAGGCAGCTTTGTGAAAGTGAGACTGATCTTCATGTTTCTTTTCGGAGAACCGCATGTGGCCAATAATGTTTCTAACAAAAACTTTTCAATTGCAAATAGGGCAGATCGTAAATCGATTATACTTTTTGAAACTTACCTTGTATAAAGAATTTTAAATGAAATGAAGCTGAAATAAAGCATACCTCACTTGCGATCGGCGATTGCAGCACCGGACCAAGTTGTTTTGGATCGCCTGCCAACACAATTTGTCCACCAAATTCGGTTTCTGGGCTCAGCAAACCAGCCAAAGGGATCAAGGCCTCGGGTTCGACAGCCTGGCCGCATTCGTCCATGAAAACATGGGTAAAATGGGACAGCGGGAGGCCCATGCTGACCAATCTAAAGAGAAAATATCAAATTTTAAAAGAATATTAATTGCGAAAGTTAAACATTAATTTAAACCTATACAGCTGACTTCAAATATTTTTATTCCAGGACCATCGTTTTTCCCCTATCGACGATAGAGGGGGGAGGGAGGGGGCTTCCCCACGTTTTTCATTAACATTCATTGAAAACACCATTTGCACTCTCGGTTAAGTAAACGTTATCATTCCTTGAGACATTAATCGTACACTTTTTCACGAAACGGAGATTTTACATCAAATGTGACAAACAGTAAATCATGTGACTTGGAAAAATTTTGCATCGTAGTTAGGCCCTTCTACTTTTCAAGTCTCGCCAGAGCCCCCATCCTCAGAGGCTTTATCCAATTTCTACTGATAATTCTGCTCTAGCATAAGATATTTAAATGGAATTCAGAACATAAGGTACTGATCTAGGAAGATGTAAAACATCTAAGAGAGAGCCACAATGTCTGCCACAATACCACCTTTGAGAGTACTAACTAGGGTATTTTTCTACTATTCTTGGAGAGTCTTGCCAGGGTCTAACGTTGGCGACCATGTTCTAAAACCTTCTTCTTTCCTGGGCAGTGTGAAGCAGATCGTTGGCCCTCGAATCATCCAGAACAAGCGGTGTAATATCTGTCTTCCCCTAGCTCTGTTCCCTTCAACTCTAACCTCATTTGCCAGCTTTTTTATACTCTCCTCACGTATGATGTGTCCAAAAAATCTAAGCTGTCCCTGTCTTATAGCTTTCATCAAGGATCTTTCCCCTTTAGCCAACACTAAACTTCCACATTACTTACTCCTTTTACCTATTTAGAGCATTTTTCAAAATATAATATGCTTTATAATTATTTACCTGCCAGCTGTTGTCATGGTGCAGATAACAACACGATATGTCTGAAGTTCAGCCATTGTCGGCATTTGAAAGGCGTTGTCTCTTATCTTACAGAAATCCTACGGGAAAAAAATATCATCCCAAAAGAAAAGATAAAAATTGTACTTTTTGTTGAATTCACCACTTGCTCTTTAAACTCACGGTTATATTGGCTTTATCAGTGGCTTCAAGCGAAAGTCATATTTCAGGGGGCTTTGACCCTCAAATTTCCAAAGAGGACGCGAACAAGTAAGAAGACACTCTTCTCTATCCCCTATTCCTTCACTCCTTTCATTAATTAACCATTTTAAGAATGAGATACCCACGGCAATTGAATAATTAGAAAGGAAATTGGACTTCAAAGAAAAAAACAATTTATAGGGGCAGGAACTCTACGACTATGGCGTAATTTGAAGGGGCTCAAGGCCCCCAAAGCACCATAGATTCCCGTCATTGCTCTTATTGTTCAATTAAAAGTTGCGCATTTTTTTGTTGGTACAAGTTTAAAGGGATGGTTCGCAGAACCAAAACTTGACCGTCCCTGGAAAGTGCGCTTAAAGCTGGAAAGTGTACAAAAAATGCCCGCAATTCAGTCCTTGTTTGCTAGTCTGCGTCACACACCATAACTCATTCAGGTGTTATGTTATTGTTATGGTCTGTGACGCGGGCTTAACAGCAGAGTGATGCAAACATTTTTGATGAATCAATGATTGGCAGCAATATTCATAATATTGACAAGGTTACCCTGTATAAATATTGCTCAGCAATGGCAGCTCTCTCTTCCAATGATGATCCTCTTTGGCTGCACGTGAATAATTTAAAAGAAGGTTTTTATGTGAAACAAAATGCCTACCTTGATATTGAAGTCGTCTGGAAGGGTGATGATTGATCTGCTAAAGGCATTAAAACGAAATATTTGACCTGCAAGAATCGGGCATGGGTTGATTAACCGCTGCAGAATGAGATCGGCAGCACTGTTAGACGGGGCACAAGCCAGAATGCGAGTCTTTGGCATCAGTTTTAATACCTAAAAATGAATTATTATTATCATTT
>OZ025202.1:1690673-1765673 GCA_964019065.1 Catostylus mosaicus
AAAATAGGCAAAGACTTATGGAAAAAAAGATATTTTTGCTACCTTCTTTCCTTGGTGAATGTTAAATTTGTCACCAATTGTGTAAACATTATTTGCATTATCCATCAGATTGCATCCAGTGAAAATTACATCTGGACTCCCACCCTCATTAGCAGTATATGAAATAGTAACAGTTGCCATCGTTTTTTGACCTTCAATGTTTGTGCCAAGATCAATAATTCCCAACTCTCTGGATTCGCCCTGCTCCAAATCTGATGTAATGCATATTCCATGTCTGTCCGAAGCTAACTTCCTGTTCAAGGAAAAAATGTGAGTAGATCATTGGAAATGGTGATGATGATGATTACGATGGTGATGATGATGATGATAATGATGATTGATGATGATGATGATTATAATAATGATGGTTTATGATGATGATGATGATGATGATGATTAAAATAATGATGGTTGATGATGATGATGATGATAATGATGATGATGATGATGATGATGATGATGATGATGATGATGATGATGATGATGATGATGATGAAGATGATGATGATAATGAAGATGATGATTATAATAATGATGATTGATGATGATGATGATGATGATGATGATGATGATGATGATGATGATTATAATAATGATGATTGGTGATGATGCTGATGATGATGAAGATGATGATGATGATGATGATGATGAAGGAGATGATGATGATGATGATTGTTGATAATGATGATGATGATGATGATGATGATTATAATAATGATGATTGATGATGATGATGATGATGATTATGATGGTGATGATGATGATTATCATGATGGTGATGATGATGATAATGATGCTGATGATGATTATGATGATGTTGGTGATTATAATAATGATGATTGATGATGATGATGATGATGATTATGATGGTGATGATGATGATTATCATGATGGTGATGATGATGATAATGATGCTGATGATGATTATGATGATGTTGGTGATTATAATAATGATGATTGTTATGAAAATGATCATGATGAAGATGATGATGATGCTGATTATTATTATGATGATGACTGGTGATGATAAATTCAACAATAAACACCATCATATTGGGGGCAAGTCATCATGATAATTAGCTTTTGGAGAGATTTTATTTCGAAAACATTTTAGCATGAACAACGTATAATGTTTATTAAATTTTCTCTTTTAGCTGTGAAGAATGTAATTCGCTTATGAGCCCTGAGGAGATACGGCACAATAAAAGTTCCTTTATTACAATTATAATTACCATAACATAATCATCATCAAAATGCATTTTTAAACTTATAAAAGCTGATCTATTATATAAATTGAACAAAATACCTAGTTATGTCTTTGTTGAGGGTTGTTTGTTGCTTTGCATTTTTAGTGTTCCCACCTGCATGTTCTCTGTGAGAAGATTGTTCACCTGCTTGATTGCTTTTTGAATTTTTTTGCTGTCTTCTGCCAAAATGTTGATCAGTAGCAAGATGTTTCTGTTTCAGATAGATGACATTTGCACTTCCAGAGGAGAACTTTATAATTCTTCTGGCCTTGAGTTGATCAGTGATATCCGTAAAGGCTATGTTGTCAAAATTTGCAGGCTTGTTTGGCATGTTTTGTAAAAAATTTTCATATGTTGCAATGAGTGAATTCCTATTTTGAGGCCTGTTCACTCCCAATGAATTGAGATGTGTAATGAAATTCTTCACTAGAGTGTCTTGTACTCCATGTTTTGCTTCCCTTTTCTGCTTTTTCAATTTGATGTGCCTTATTTGAACAACATCTCTGATCAAGAGCCTTTGCAAAATATCTCTGAGTGAAATTCCTTGGCAGTTTATATCACTATTTTTTCTTTGGACCCCATGAAACATACCCTCCATATTACTGTAGGTGTACCAAAGCTGCCTTTTCAAAATGCGTTCAAAATATTTGCAGCTTAATTTGTCAAAATCGTTGTCATCTTCTGATGGCTCTAAAGATGCTCCTGCCTTAGCCTTAAATTCGACTTTGTTAACAAAAATATCTTGATGCAAACATGCCTGACTTTTTGACACCATGAACAAACCGCGTAAATGTTTAAGCGAAATTTCAACATCAAATTCAGCTGCTAAACTCGTGTAAAAATCGTCCAAAAACTTTTCCATGACGCTCAAAGGTGCGCCTATTGTTTTTTGCCGGTTCCATTTCGCTTGTAGACGTTGAATGGTTTGCTCTCGAGTCAGTCTCTTTTTGCTCATGCCATGATCCATTTTCGACTGTCGGTCTGGCCTAACGAGAAGCGGGCGGAGACTTGTGTGGCCCTGGCTTATCGATGGGAGCAGTTTAGTTCCTACTTGGACCCCTTCTCTCTTCTCCAACTTGCTTACTTCGGTGTATGTAGATTGAATAGCAGGTAAGTGATGGTAAACTGCAAAAGAAATCCAACAAACTGATTCGCCATCAACTCAGAATAGAAATGATCTCAGGTGATGTAAAGAATGCCCACAATGCATTTCTAAAAGGTTTCCAAGAAATCCATCAAAACGAGGCAGATTCCTTCACAGTATGTATTCTCCCCACTGATCTCAAAAAAAAGACTGGATCGAGCTTCTATTGTTTGAAAAGTGAAGCCAAGAAATTTCGATGGCGGCCATCTTACTAGGACCCATAAAGCTGCGGTTTTAAGTGTAGAGTCAAAAGCAAGCCACTCAGCATGGATTATCAAATGCCATTTAACAGGTTTTTAGCTTTCGGATCGAATGTTTTTGATATACTTGTACTTTATCGAGTATACTTTTCCACGTGTTCGCTGATGTTCATTGTTTGGGTCCTACCAATATGGCGCCGATCTGGCTTCAAAAAGTTGGATTCGAAAACAATAGGTTGCTCGATCCAGTCTTTTTTTGAGATCAGTGATTCTCCCTCATGTTATTATGCCCCAAAATCAGGCTCTTTCCCATCGCAGAGGGTACTCTCTTCAAAGTATTTTACAGAGATTGAAGAACTTGGATTTAAGACCATAACAAAGAACTTGGAGGCAACTATTTCCAACCAAAAAATTTCAACTTTTCGAATCAAAACCAATTTATGAAATCTTATTTCACCTAAGGCTGATAAAAAGTTAGGGTTGCACATTTAATAGGGGGTGTGGCATGATGGGGCATGACATCCTCATAATTTTCCAACATGTCAGCATCATCAGGTTGATGCGAAGGGGCTCATCGGTAGAGGCCTGGTCTATTAACAGAGTGGGTTGAGGTATTAAGTATGACATCTGTCATTCTACATTGCTTTTAACTCATAGCCCCCTGCAGATGCCATATGGCGCAGTATAAGTTACTGCAAATCAAAGAAAAACCTGGGGGTAATGTTGTCAAGATTTGCAAAGTTGATCAGACAACATGCGCTGCAAGTGTTTTAAAATATTTCCTGTATTTATGTACCCCCGTGCATCATTTGCCCCAACAGTTAACTGCATGTGAGTTCCAAATGGCACCAGGGGGCAATGAGTTAATAATGACAAATCCAAGGAACATAAGCCTCAGCACCCCAGGCCACATCAGTTCAATTGCTGCCAGAGCCCCATTCTGGGTTAACAAGTCAAATTTACTTGCTTGCTACCTTGCTTGCTTCCCTGCAGTCATCAACTGTATCATAACAACTATCTTTTCGACCAATATCATTCAGATAACCAAAAAAAGAAACTAGAGAATCACACTCAATCCTCAAAACTATCATTTTTACAGATATCAAATAAAACTGATTAGTTCATATCATATTTTCTACGAATTATCTTGTATTTAATACCAGGACAATCTTGTACCCTTCCCCCTTCAAACAAAACAACACCATGTTCTTGGAGGACACCTTTCTCTCCAGGTATATAAGCAGTAATCAGCTTGCCATTGCTCAGTCTTAAAACAGCACACTTTCTTTGAGCAGAGTTTGGCTTTTTGGGAGTTCGAACCACTAACTTTACACAAACACCCCTTCGCTGTGGACCAATCAATATCTTCTTGTCTTTTGGTATAACTGCTTTTGGTTTCTTCTTTTTCGTCCTAGGCTTTTGCTTTCGTATTTGGTTCAGAGTTGGCAAAAACCTTACTTGATATGCATTCTTTGCCCTCAGAAGACTGCTTTCAGATGCCAGCAGCAAGGATTTGTGTTGTCCAAAGAGATATGATATATTACGACCTTGATTGACTAGCTTTGATCTGTTATCTAGGCTGTAAATCTTTCGTATTTTTGGCACACCTATGAAGCCAGAGTAAGATCAACTCAAAATATAATTTGACCCAAAACAAAATGATCCAAGCACAGAATTGAAATAAATAAATAATACTTGACTTTAGAAGAATTACAAGTGAAAACCTTTTAGTTGCTACACATTGTGTTAGCCAAAAGCTCAAAAATTATTTTGCTACAATTTTATCACACACATTTTAAAGAGAATATCCATAATTGATGATAAAAAAATATAGAAATGCCTTGTGTGAATTTAGAATCTTATGTGAATCTTGTCACAATATTCAAATCCATTTAATTAGAAAAATTTTCATGCCTTACCAAAACAAATGTGGCTAGTCCTTGATGAGATTGCTGTAAGATTCTAGAATATAGAGTGGCATTGAAATTTCAGATAAGGTTGCCAATATCTTTACAAAAGAACTATGATTTTATTAATAAAGCTAACTTCCAGATTGGAAAGTTTGAGAACTGCACAGGGGATTTTCAAACGGGGTAAAAATTGCGCAGATAGTATCCAAATTTGAATCAACAAATGCGCATATCAGTACAGTAGAAATTATATAGGTACAATACAAGTAAAATACAATGAAGTTAAAATTGTGATAGCGATTTTTAAAACATCGTTTTAAACGTGTTTCATATGAGTTATCGCTTAAAAGTCGATTCAACGTTATTAAATTCCATCAAATTGATGTCAAAGGCGTCAACAAAATCTCAAAATATAGAGAAAAAGGTTTTCAAGCTGTTGATTGCTCGTACGGGCGCGCGGATAACATGAAAGTGCGTGGGGGATTAATCCCCCGCGCTCGTCAAACTTTCTAATCTGGACTAAATTTATGCTTAACTTAAAATGATTGGGCTAATGCACAGATAGGATCAAACATTTTTATAAAAACATTGGGTAGAAGCGAGCCTACAGAGTTCAGGATGCCAAGGTAATGTAAGTTTCCGGCAAAGAGCTGGCAAAATCATACATCCTAATTAGCCCTGTGTAAAAACATGGGTGCAAGCTCGGCAAGGCTGTGAGTTAATTTTGTTAGTTAAACATCCATTTCATATGAAAACATACCTTAACATTTGCTCTTCCAACAGTTAAGGATATTTCACGATACGACTTTTCTGAAATTCTACGCCAAATAAATGTGCTAAGCGAAGGAAAACCACTTTTTGCCATTCTCCCCTGCAAGCGTTGCACTACTGCAATATCAAAACGAAGGCTACAATTTTGACTTAGCCTCGAAATAATGATAAATAGCTGTGCCGTTGCTGCTGCTGTTGCTGTTGCTATTTTGGAAACTAAAATTGTTTGATGTCTAAATGTTTTCGGTAAGATTTTACAGAATTTTTCCTAGCTGTAAATTCGTGTTAATTAATAAACATTAGCCGTATATTGACATCAATTTTAAGTATGAAATGACAGCAGTGTAACATCATCAACACAACCTTATGATGATAATAATAATAATGAAGAGGAGTTGCAGGGGGGCAAAATAGCTATTGAAAAGCCTACGTTGTAAATCCCAATTTTATTCACAATTTTTTGTTCTTGTTTGTTTTTTTGTTCAGCATTTTTGTAATACTACTCTGCAGTTTTTTCCCCTGGTTATATTTCCATTAATTTGGAAAAACTTTGAAGCATCAGTGTCTAATCCACGACAGATTTTGAAAGTAGTCTCCTGCCTTATTCTATATTTTAAACTTTCAAAATTTCATCCCTGTAGCCTTTGCACTTATGGTAAATTACACAATCTTTGTTGCACGCCTTTGGATTGCTTCTAGCTTTTAATCTAATGTTTTTATTACCAGCCTAGCACTTACTAAAACTATTGGAGTTTGCTGCATCACTTATTCTCCAACAGGGTATGCATGAGTGGAGAGGATAGGCCTTGGCAGCATTACAGGATGGATCTTGAGTAGTATTTGGTCAGATCTTTCCTAGATGTGCAAGATAACCGTATCTCTCATGTTACACCATTTCCCAAATATTGACAGCTACCCTCCTAGCCTGGCTTTTTCATGCCACTCCCGTAATCAATGTTATTCTATTAACTTTGTTATTCAATTAATTTTTCTTTTCTTTTCTAATAGCTACTAACATACCAAGCAACACTGTACATAATACCAATAACTTGGTTTTGTAAAATGTTGCTAGATAGACAGATATGTTATATAGTGATGCTTTTGCCATAAAGGTCTATTACTGATAAAAGCTTAAGCCAAGGCCAAGGCAACAAAAGTAACCAATGACAGCCAAGTCTGTCTGAATTTTTATGTGATTGCCAATCCTTCCTTTATGCAATGATAGCAGTCTCATGTGAGCAGTCATTGAAAGCCTGACCGCTAATCTTGTTAAACCATAGTCTATTGAAATTCAATAGATTACAGTTAAACAGAGGAGGCTCTCTTCTCTATCATCTGAAATGTTTCTTCTCCTCTTGGTACGCATTTCAAAATCACCATTTTTTTTATTTTCTATAGAGTTTTGCAATGATGTTACTATGGAAACAATTATAAGTGCCAGTTTCACAGAAGCAGCAGTCTTAAAAAACATGATGGACTCTCACATGCTGAATGTGGGATCTTCCCCTAGCAAAGACAGTGGTAAACAGAAGAGTGAAGGGACATATCTGAGGCTGCTTGATCCAGAGACCCACTATAAAGTACGGAGAATAACATCAAAAGTAAATGATTCACTGCAAATGCTTGCAAATGAGCCATCACTTGGTCTGTATCGCATTCAAGAGCATGTTCACCGCACAACTCCAGCTTTAGTTGAGAGAAAAAAGGAATTAGATGCCAACAGAAAGAAGATTGAGGGTGTTAGTTACGATTTGGACTATTCATTGTCAGCAGTGGATGCTATCGGCAGCATAAAACAGTTTACAAATATTGCAGAGGCATTGAAAAGTGCCATTGAAATTAAGCAAAAATTGGATGACAGAGAAAGGCAGGAGAATGAACAAAGGGAACGAGAAGCAACCATAGCTAAGCAAGCAAACAAATCAATATCAGAAAATGAGATTGCAGAGGGATACATCTGTCCAATTTGTTATTATGCTCATGAAAACCAGGATGCCTTGATGGAGCATTGGAAGACAGAACATAACTTGGAGATGTATGAGAATGAGGTTTTTGGGAGTATCGAGCTGGCTAATTCTAGTGGAGAAATTCATGATGAAGAAACAAATACACAACGTAATGTTAAGTTGCCAAGTGAAGGGGAAGAAGTCTCAGAGGGCTGAGGTTGAATTCTGATTGCCAAAGAAAACATGGGTGCCATAAAAGGAACATCAAGCGAGGGATGGGGTCAAGCCAAAACAGGCATCAATTGTATTTTGATGTAACCAAGTTAAATTTTGAAAATGATAGACAACAAATTATAGTTGTGATAAACATTATTTCATTTAAAATAGAGCAGTTAATGAAAAATGCGTGATTTAGAACATCAGCTTCTAACAGAAATTATTTGATTAAAATTTTACATAAAAATGTACCAGCTTCAAAGCAAGTGCTCTTGTAATACTTTGTGCTCCATATTGAGCCATTGTTAAAGGTTATCATTGAGATTTTCAAAGCAGCTAGTGAGATTAAAACTAATGATGTAAATTATACATAAATATGCAAATAAATTAGTTCTAAGAAATATGAAAATATACACCCAATATTTAAACCTTATGTATCACAGCAAGCAAAAGATTAAAATCAGGGTAGTCTTCCATCTAAATAAGTCTTATGCCGCAAAACCTATCACGTTTAGTTTTTCTTGAGTTCCATATATATTGATATTTTTGTGATATCTATATATCTTTAAATATATAGATGATGAACTGTGAGCTTTGACCAGTTGTTCACAAAATTCAGTAATAGTAAGAACATCTTACATATTTACAGCTTTTGGTTTTTGGTTCCTTATAGAAATATGATATCAACTACCCTTGATTTTTCAAGAACTAGCCTTAGAGTTACTACATTTCTTCATTTTCTTGCTCGTCATTTTCTGCCGATGTTCCACCTTTAGTCTTTCTTGATTTTTTCTTTTGCAAATAACGATCTTTTAACTTTTGCACTTTGCTTTTCTCATCAAGTTTGCTTCCTCCGTGACTGGCCGTAGCAGAATCAATGTCTTCTTTTTCTTCGTCTAACTCCTCTAGTTTCTGAAAATTTTGATTTAGAACTTCATTAAATTTGGAAGGAATGAAGTTTAAACATATAATCTAATTGAACTTTTTGATCAATCTTTATCACTGGCGCGTGAACTATTGGCTTAGATGCAGGCCTTAAAACTGGAGGTTCACTGTTTTAGGCCACGGTCGGTTTCTCTCTCCACAATCCGTTCAACCCAGCTGTACATCCTTCCGAGACCGGTAAATGGTTGCTAAGGAGAAATCCCGAGGGAATAGGCCTTAGCATCAAAATCCGCGAATCTGTCACTGGATGATTGAAATGAACACACAATAATAATCAGTCTCGCAAATCATTTAACTGCATTACAAGATACCTGATTTGAATGACAAAAAATTGCCTGGAAAATGAAAACATAATCTAGCATACATTAAAATACCTTTTTGTTCGACACTCGTCAGTGCTGAGCATGAAAATGTCAGATAATGACCGAAAAGCTAACGGAAAAACAATTTTTCAACTCAAAAAGGAACTCGGAAATATTCCCATTTATGCAAAAATAGGTTCGAATTTCCGATGAGTTCGTCTAAAAACTTTCCCTACCTGTTCTGTTGTCTGGTTCCCTTCTTGTTTGAACTTCATCTCCATTTTCTTTGCAATCCTCGCCATCTTTTCATCCTCATTCAATCCTTCTGTATCTTCGTCTTCTAACAAACTTCTAAATCCGTCAGCACTTTCATCTCTTGGCTCCTTCACAGTCATCGTACGCTCGTACTTGATGCGTTTGACGCGCTCCTTAACAGACTGTATTTGCCTCTCTCTTTCATTCTAAAGAGAACAAAATCAGGGGAAGTCAAATAGGTGTACTTTATTAGAGCGTAAGATCAGCGCGCTATTCTTTCCCTGACAGAATTAACAGGATGCACATTTACATTCCTTGCCAAAAAGTTTGGAACACTAGCCACTATTTTTGCCTTGGATTTGGAGCTCCCCCTCCCTTCCCGCTAAAGAATGGGCTAAAACCACGTTTCACGGCCTTACTTTGGCCGAAATCAATTGCAAACAAAATTCTGCAAAAGGTACTGCTTTTCCCAACTAACAGGGTTTTATTGGGGGAAGGGGTGTGATGCCAGCGATGCTAGGCCGGAAACTATAAAACAATCAGTAACACGTGGCTTTTAGGTGTTCCAATGACTATTAGTAAAGCATGCATTTTTATTGGTGTTCCAATGACGTTTGGTAGGGTAACTAGATGTAAGCAGAACTCTTTAGCTGTTACCAACAGATATATATTCTACTAGTTCCCTAGGTGAATTTCATTGCTTCCTCAATACTTGTCTGATTCTCACATCTATTTCTAGACCAGGAAGATCAAATTTCTTCTTTAAACTTCACTTCATATATGTAAGTGTTTTAAACCACAATTGCAAATCTCTCAAAACTGTGACAGCTTATGATTAAACCTTTCTTGAAACTTCATATCATCAATATCTTTTAAGACTGATGGTTGTTTTGGTGGATTACTTGTCGTTATAATGACTCAGAAAAGAAATAAAAATCATTTGGAAGTTCGGCAATTCAGACTTATCCCATTCTTTTTGTGCAGCACCTAATTGCGATATTTGTTAAAATGATAAATATATTGATGAATAAAAGAGTTTTATGGAAAATGAATGAAGTCAAAAAGCTCCAGAAACAAATGAGATACCTTGGCATGCGTTACAATGATAGTTTTTTGTCGTTCACCCATTCCTATGATTTTTGCCGCTTCTTGTTCTCGTTGCTCCTGTTTTTGTCGCCGCTTCGAGCGGAGAAATTTAACCTGCAAGGAAACATAATTATCATTCATTGGTGGGAGTGAGCGTCGAAGAAGGCACACGAGAAGAAAATAAACGTTGAGGGATGAGGATTTTGCAATGATAGAATCAAAAACGAGTTGATAAGGGGAACAGTAAATTGGCAGAAATAAGCTCGATGATGCAAGAAAGATGACTGAACAGCTATTGGGATGAAAACGGAAGAGGTGAAAGAAGAGGAAGAATGTTGGAAGAAGAGTGATGGAGATGGAAATTGCAGGACACAGAAGAAGGGGATGGAAAAAAATGTAGATGAAAAGACAAATTAAAAGGAGATATGAGAGAAAAGTATCTGTATGTGCACCAAGTGAGAGATGGAAATGAATGGAAGAGACTAGCGCGGAACAGCAACCCCATATGAAAATGGAAAAAACTGAAAAAGAAGAATTCATGAAAGCTACCTTCCCTATTGAGCAAATGAGAATTTGAAGGCTAGATGGTGGTTTAGACTAATCTTAAGTAGTTTAGTGTCAATACTTTTTAGAGGAACCCACTTTCAAATGACAGTGATATATGTCTAACATAAACTCACCATCTCCTCTTGCCTAGTCTGTTCTCGATTCAACTTCATTGCTATGCTTGTTTGCTCTCTCATCAAAACACCAACAATTTCTTGCTTTTCTGTATCGCCCATCTCCGCTGCTTGTTCTACAACAGTCTTCTCTCTTCTTAAACCACCACCCGGCTACAAATGAAGACAGTTAGATGGTGAAAATATTGAATACGTTTATCTATAGATAGGTGTAAGGAACAACGCAATGCGAAAGGAAAACGAAGCACATACAACAAAATTACGATTATATTTTGTAGTTAGTATTTCGGCCCAAAAAAAAATAATGTGCGAGGATGAAATACAGGCAAAAACATGTGATTATAATCTTGGCGTATTTGCTTCGTATTCCCGGCGCTTTGCTAATTAACCGCCATATTTCAATCACCGCAAATCAACCGCCACCGCCAAATAGCCGCCATCAATCTAGAACCGTCATTTTAGCACCGTCAATAAACAAACGCCAATGAACCACCGCTAATGAAGCAACGCTAATCAACCAACGCTAATCAACCACCACAAAACAACCGTCCCTTGCACCACCATTACCGCAACTTACATCACCACCACCACTATGTCACAACAAACACCAGCAGCTTCACCATCACCACAGATATCAACGCCACAATCAGCACCACCACTGCCACCATCGTAAATGTCACTATCATCAACCCTGATTAACAATACAATCATTGTTATTACTTTCTGGTTTAGATTAGATTGATTTAGAACTTCTGTCTTACCAATGGTGGCATAACTTTCTTCGCCTTTTCCTTTTCTTTTTCTTCTTCGAGTTTCCGCTGTTCTTCTTCCTCTTCTTCTTTTTGTTGCCTAGCTTCCTCCTCCGCTTTTCTTTTGCGTTGTTCTCTGCGTTGACGAAGGCGATCTTCCAACTTCACAAAAAAAACGAAAAATCGCATCAAAAATTGAAAACTCAACGATATACAGAACAGTGAATATATTTATGGAGGATGGAAACGATGTAAAACAGCAAGAAATGATATGGTTATAAAGACATAAAGAATAAATGCACAAACAGCCAGTCATTCTGAACTTAGTGGAGGCAGAGGAAGATTCTGTTGAACACATGGAATTTTGCATAATCCACGGTTAGCTCTCAGGTGTACTTAAAAACTCCAAAAAAACCCCAAAAAATTAATAACGCAACCCTTACAGCCCTTAAACCAGAATGACCATTGAGATAGCATACAGGGAGCCTACCGTATCATGTTGCTTTGCTTTCTGTAACGTGGACTTTTCTCTCATCAGGTTAAACTGTTGGTCGGCACTGGATATGATACTTAAGGCTAAATCTTCTTCGTATTGTTTCTCGTCTCGTTTTCGCCTCCTTTCTTCAAGTCGCCTTCTGTTAGCCTCTCTTTGCTTCTCGATCGATTCTTGAATGGCCTAAATAGAACAGAAATAAAACTTCGCTCAAAAAAGCCATATTTTCTGCTTTCTCGATGTTTCAATGTATCTGAGGACAATGCAGCTTCCTTAGAATGTTCGCCAAGGCAGAGGCCTAGTCAGAATCTGGTTGAACGCTCCACCACCCTTTTTGAACGTAGAATTGCCGTTGCTGGATCATATTGGAATACAAACAGAAACACATATTTCAAGTGAAAAGCTACGCCTTTTTTTGTACTCCCGCTTGATATTGTTGGAAGCTCATAACTGCATGGATGTTTTTTATATATAATCTAATAAAATTTACAATAACAAACAAATACAATACAAAAACAAAGGGAGTATGGAAATGCATAACAACCCTAAAACTTACACTCAACACAGTGACAAAATTATTACAAAAATTTCACAAAATATTAAGCTACAAAAGTAATTAGAGTGGTGTTGCCCGTTGTGCCCACAGCGTGACAAATTGAAACAAATCCTTACAAAGATGTCAAAGGAGCAAACAAATGTACCTAGGTTGAATTTGAGTACGATTTGAACAAAACAATTAAACAAGCCAAAAGAACGCAGATAAAAATTGAATTGTGAAATCGATAACAGATATCAAATTTATCAAATTACTTTTCTCTTGGCATCTTGTTGATTTTGCAAATCGGCCATGACTTTCATCATCTCTCCTTCGGTAAGACCTTGCAGCTTTTTCTTTTCTTTTTCATTTTCCAGCTCCTCATCGAGGGCCGCTAGCTCTTTGCTCTCCTGTTCCTCCAGCATTTCTTCCATTTCCTCAGTATCTTCAGATATCTCTGACATGTCAGGTCGCTATGAAAATATAAAAGAAATTTTAGGTTGCTATGAAAAGGTACCACAAAAGTCAGGTTTCTTTGAGGAGACGAGAAAATGTCAGTCCATTATCAAAAGTAAAGGAAATTTTCAGATCCCTCTCGGAAGATGCGAGAAATGTCAGGTCGCTATGAAAATGTACGACATATGTCAGGTTGCTTGGAGAAGATGATAAAAATGTAAGGTCGCCATGTAAATATATGAACAATGTCAGGTTGTGATGAGAGGGTGAAAAAATGTCAGGTTGCTGCAAAGTTTAGTTTCAAATCTTTCAGCATGCAGATGTTGTCCTTAGTAACGCAATCTTTAAAACTGAGTCTCTATGAGGATTCAGATGTATAAAGCGTGAAAATTAAGGTACTTACTCTTGATGTGCTGCGCTTGCGGTTTGGTTGCATCGCAGGAGCTCCAAGAACTGTTGTTGCTAGGTTATCGTGCCAAGATTCCCGGCGTGCCTTTCTCTGCTCTTGTTTGATTTTCAAAAGGAAATCTCGTTTCTGAAAATGATAAAAAATACTATTTACAACCTCAAAAAAACAAGCTTCTACCCAGCAGTCTTTGCGCGCTTAACATGTGAGAGAGTAGCTAACCGACCTTAAAAAAAACTATTTTTTTAATTCCGAGAGGAACATAAAACAAAAAAAAATGCAAAAAATAATTTAGGAAGTATGGAAATACATAAACAGAGTGTGGCCATTAAATACATAATAAATGAGTATTTGATGTTGTAAATATGTAAATATAAAAACAACCTAAGCAGCAGTAATAGAAAGCAGATACAACAAAGTTGTTATTTTAAATATATTACTAATCTAATATATCAACAAACACTTTCTATCTATTGCTTTTTTAAATATCATTTATGTTCAAGTCTCCGAAGAAGTTGCATGTTGGGCGAAATGTTAGTAGTGAGTTATATATAATAATCTTTTTGTATTTAATATGGGTTTCTGCCGCTTTGCGTTTTTCCTAACATCTGACATTTACATACAAGCATTCCTCGAAAATCTGGTAGATAGCTTGTTATATGTTTCTTTAAAGTTAGATAAAAGTTGATCTTTCTTAGTTGTAGTGCTTTAGTAGCATCACATTGTGCCAACTTGGCATAACTAACATACAGCACACCTACCTTATCACTGATTACATTGCACATTGCGTTCGTTTCTGATGTTTGTTTCTCTTGCAAATCAGCCAATAAAATTATCGAAACCTCTTCAGCCAGTTTCTCAGGTGGGTATCCCTTAGCCAATAGTTCCTTCTTCATGCCTTCGGCTCGCAAAACGAGGCCATCCAATAGGATCTGACGATTTGCTTTCCAATTGTTCGACATTCGATCTGCGTTCGATGCTTTTTCGTCCTAAAAATTCGACGAAAATTTTCAAAACTTTAGTGAAATCTTGTGAGAGGTTTCGTAAGGCAATAGTTTCAGTAAAAAGTTATGAGTTTTTGTTAAATATGACCATAAATCATGCATGAAAGCAATAAATTATTCTACAGACTTTTATACAGAGACTACGATTCGAAATGTCAACAACTGCTGGATTTGGATGGAACGAAAACAACACATAGAACTAAGTACGTCTTCTGGTGGGAGTTTTTAAATCTATCAACGGTGCTTATCCAGATGCATTTGGAAATAATTTGTTAAAAGGATAATCCTAATGTACTGTGCCAATTCTCTTCACCAAAAACCCAACGTTATGTCATAAATTCTCTGCAATATAGAAGGAGTTTAATGTGGAATACTTGGGACAATGGTATAAAACCTTCAACCTCCCTAATGAGCTTTAGAACTTAAAAACGCAGATAGGATGGAAATAGATGTACGTATCATATTTGCAGTTATTTTAATTTGAATTGTTTATAAATAGTTTGCCTAATTGCAAGAATCTCAGCTTGGGTTTACAAATAAAACGAACAAACAAACAAACAAGCATACAAACATACAAACATACAAACATACAAACATACAAACATACAAACATAAAAACATACAAATATACAAACATACAAACATACAAACATACAAACATACAAATATACAAACAAACATACAAACATACAAACATACAAACATGCAAACATACGAACAAACTGTAAAAAGCTTCATGGTTTTGATTATGATAAGACATACCTCAGTTAATTCTGATTCAGTAGGCATTGCATTTGCATCACGCGATGCATTATCCTTCCATGTGTCTCTCTCCTTGCGCAGCTGTGCCAGTTTTTCTTTGTGTTGGGCATCTGAGAGGTAGCTAGCTGCACCAATGGCATCCTGGTCTGAACCAGCCGCTGCCAGGAGCTCAACCAAAACCTATGATATGATTAATGTGACAGATGAACAAGAAAGGCCTTAAATTTAGCCTTAAATACGGCAGCTGCGCGTTCTTACCCCCTTCCAGTACTGGTAATAGTGAGCTTTGCACAAACAACTTTTACGTTTTTTCAGATTGCAAGGGGGTACGTTAATCGGTGATGTTGCAGCAAATGGTAACGTAGGTGTATTCGTGTATAGAAAGGAATCAGCCCCCCCCCCTGAGAAATCAGCAATTCTTGCTGAAAGTCATTGGGCCATATTGTCTCTCCAGGGGTGCGTGAGCTAATTGAATTAATTTGAATGTTTTAAGGTAATTTACCTCTTGCTCGGAATGATGCTTCTTTTCCATTTCATCCAAAACAACACTTTGATACGCAATCGTCCCCTCTCTTTCCAATTTCTCGGCCATTCTTACATCATTATCAATATCTTTCTCTAATTCTTCCAGCATCTTCTCTGAATGTGTCTTCGCCTTGGCTCGCTTCTTCGCCCGCAAAGCAGCAATGCGATCACGTGCTAGTTGTTCTTGCCGGGCTCTCTCAGCTTCATAACTAAACAATGATGAAAAAAGTCCAATTTTAATACTTTGCAATTTACCTTTTTTACAAACAAACAAACAAACAAACAAACAAACAAACAAACGACAGAATGTAGAAAATTCAGCAAGGCTAGATTCAGATTAACCAGAAGGCAAAATCAGCCAATGCAAATCATAAACAAACCTTGCTTCTTGATTCTTCTTATCCTCTTTTGCCATGTTAAAAATAATCGCAGCACTGTCAAATTTATCTTCCCTTTTAATCCTCTCTTTTTCCCGTCTAAGTTTGATCAAAGCCAACTGTCGCTCCTTCTCATGGGCATATTTGGCTTGTGAGCCCCTCAAACCGGCTAACAAAGCTTCTTTCTCAGCTTCATATTGACTCTAGGAAAGGAAAAAAGCAGAATTACAATACACAAAATGCACTACCCTTATTTCTTATTTTACGTCTCAAGATTAAGTCGATGAAGTTAATATAACAACAAATCTGATTATGTAACTTTTTGTCCTGCTCGTTGGCATTATATCAATACTGCGCTTGCCAAGATCTGGCTTATTTCTTTTAATACACATTTTAGGCCACCAGACAAGTAGTTTAATTGAAATGATACTAAAACGTTCTGTTGAATTCGAAAGAAAACTAAACGATTTGAATGAGTCCTTTTGGTCGTTGTCCTTATAACTATCGATTGTAGTCGACGGTCTTGGATCGCCACGATGATGTACACATAGTCTGAATATTGTATTGTATAGTAACTTTATATTTAATTGTAGCTTGAGCGGTGTATTTGTAGTATTGGGTGGTAAGGCAACTCGAAAACGGCACGTTTTTTACCTCCATTTTAATAATGATAACTAAAATGGCCGCGAAAGGTAGTAGGAATAATAGGTCCCCATGGCAGCATATTGATATGTTCTGCTTCATTGTCGTTTTCTAGGTAGACAGCTCCCCTTTCCCATTAAACTATATTGAAGAAAAAATTAACATGTTCATAGCTCAATTTCTATTCTTTTTTCTAATGCAAGCCTTTATTCGTTCATAAACGTTTAAACAATTGGAAAAATATCTTATGGTAATAACCTGCAAATCTTTCAACATATCCGTAGTTTTGATAGATTTTTCATCTTCCTCTTCATCATCTGATTCCCCTTCTTGTCTGGCAAGTTCTTCTTCACTTATTCCCAACGCCCTTGCCCTCTTCTTTCGTTCCATCCGTTTCTTGAGCTTCTCCTCCTTTTTCTGGCGTGATTTCTCAAAGTGCGAATCCATGGCTTTCATATTTATATCACCAAGTAAGCTTTTGAAAACGAAAATTATCAATTTACTTCATTACAATCTTCGCTTCATCAATTGACATCACATTGTCACAACATAAAATCTTCCGACTGCCTATAAACTGTGATATCATACTTCCACTGTCTGTCATGCAGTCTGGAACTAAACAAATTCGAATAAAAATAAAACTTACCTGTCTTTGACTTCTTCGCCGGCCCTGATTCGCGCTTCTTCATCGCGCAATTTATCGATAAGTTGTTGCTGCTCCTTGCGAGACATCTTATTCCATTCTTCTTCTCCAAATTTTCTTGGATGCAAAAAGAAAGTTTTAATTCAATAAGTAAAAATATTAATGTATAATCCATCCTTTTCAACGTTAAATTGTGAAAAAAACGCTTCATTAGAATCAATAGGTATTAACGAAATAAGATAAACAATGAAATGCAAAAATGAATAAAAAAAATAATTAATAAATAACTTTAATTTATAAATGAACGAGCAAATGAACAAATAAATATTTGTATGAATAAAAGATCACCAAAAAGTAAATATGTAGATAATGTTGAGTAGATAAATAGATATATAACTGGTAAGTTATCGAGTAGAATATAAAATAAAGATAAAAGAAAGTTACCCACACTGGTTTCCGGTGAACTTAAGAATAAATAAAGTGAATGAATAAATGAATAAATAAAAAGATAAATAAATTAATATATAGATAAATAAATAAATAAAAACAAAAGTAAACAGACATTATAATAGATAATCAGACTGTCTTATTAGGAATGGTCATCTAATTAAAACATTAAAAAACAATTTTAAAACGTGATAAGAAAAGCTTACTTTTTTAAAACTTCGACGAACAGTTTTTCTTTCAGTTCAACGTATTTCGAATCCAAGGCATCAACCAAATCGTCAGCAGACGTCCCACTTTCTCCTCCGTGCTGCTTTTTTAGACCTAGAAGACTCGCAGCTACATTATCGAACCATTTTTCGTTTCTTGCCATAAACTGAACTTTCCGAAGTTGCTTCAATGTCATGACAGCCTATGAAAAATAGAAAATAACAAAATGACAAACTTTTAAACAAATGAAACAAATGAAATACTTCAAAGTTTTTTTGAAGGATTATGAAAACTTTTAAGATTAAAGAAATTTATAAGATTTGGGTTTTTACATGAGGCTTGCCTGGGAAGCAGGAGACTCTGGTTCGTATTAAAATGGTGGCTTGTTTTGTTTTTTCACCGCTATTTTGAAAATAAAAGTGTTCTTAATTGCACTGACAAAGGAAATATCTTAAATTTCTGTGGGACAGATGTGTATGATTGTTTACGTATTTATATATTTAAAAAGATAAACGAAAACAAAGACGGAAACCAAGGTAAAATACAGTTGATGTTTATATCTCAATTCTCAGCTGGCTTCGACCGTTTCGCCATGATGAGACGATTAAAAAGATGATGATTGTGTTGTTCATTACATCCCGCATTTACATTTCAAACAATAGTATGTCTTTTTAACACTCTTATTCTCGAAAACTTTGGACACCTGGTGTGAGGTGAACTCTGCTTAACTCGATAGAAATATTCTAAATAGTAAGAGCCATATATAGTTGGGACCAGATGATTTAGTATTGTTTCCCGCTGTATATGATGCAAGCAAAGTAAGTTGTAGGTTTTTTTATTTGAATTCTTAAGCGGTGCAAAAAGAAACATTGAAATAGAAACGCTACTTTGGCAACATTGCGAGAAGACCAATGTCACTGAAACGTAACATCATGCAAGGCCTTGTAGAGGGCCAGTTCAGTCGAAGTCACCCACGCTTGCGCTGGTCTGACGGCATTAAAAGGAATGCCAATGTTCCCCTGCAAACAGCCATTTGAAATGCACGAAGAAGGGAAGATTGTAGAATGTTGATTCAGGTCACCCAAAACCAATAGGCTGAGCGGTAACGATGATAATGAGAAGAAACAAAATCAGCCGGTTGTGTTATTCAATTTCATCCTAACTATTAATCTTAATATTACCTTTTTCGACAAATCCTTCATCAGATATGATGCCTCTGTGTCTTGATTGTCTTGTAAATCTGCAAGAATCTTCACAGAAGCAGCTTCAAGTTTTTCCTGGTCTGATTCCTTCCCAGAATTCTCGTCGAAAATCAATTGAAGTTTCAATGCCGCAGCCTCTTTAAACATGTCGATTTGTTCCTCCGCAGTTTCCGCTAGTTCTTCGGGACTAGCCTCTCTCCATTGCGTTCGCATAACCTGCGGGGTACAGGAGAGGATGGAGCTGTGGCCAGTGATAGAATAACTTTAAAGGTTTATAGCTAACACAAATCCCTAGCAAGTTTTTAAATCTGAAAAAAGTGAGACTGTCACTCTACCAACAACACTTCCTTACTGTACCCTTAAATTTTCAATCAAGACAGATTAAGCGACCAATCTTCCTGGGTTGGAGATTTCTACCTTTCAAGACCTTCAAGGAAAAATCCAAGCAACCTCAGGAAGACACTTGCAAAAGTAGGTACCTTTGTCAAGATTATCACTTCAAATCATACCCCCTTTGCAATCTGGCGAAACAAACTAGCTTTTACTGTACATCTGTATTATGGACGGGTGTGATGGGGTAAATAGAGAAAGGATAAAGGAAAAGAGGTGGGTATTACAAACTGACTTACAAATAGTGAATCCCTATACACTTACCTTGAGCTCATCTAGCCTCCTTTGTTTAGAAATAACATCGAGTTTCTTCGCCCTTTCCTGCCAATCACTGTCTGTGTTATTTTGAAGAATCTCAACGAGAAGATCTCGCTCTCCAATATGTTTTTTCTCCATTTCACTAAGAACAGCCTCCTATTAATACAACAAAAATTGACAATGCATTACAGAATGAAAACAAACATACGTGAGACCGATCAGAGTAGAAGCGGGTCTATTATCCTTGTGTCTAGCGACATCACTTAAAAAGTATTTCAAAGTGGCCCACGCTTCCAGCTAAAGTTTTGCAAGACAAAATAAACACTGCGGGACTAATTGACCGCTGTGCAGCACGTCTTTACGACGAAATGGCAGTTTCTATGTTATTTGCAAGGGAAAAACGAGAATCTTACAAAGCAAAAGTGTCATATCCTTCTCAATTCATAACACAGACGCAAACTTTACTTATTGTTGATTGGACTTAGCTTTATGACAATTGTTTCGAGGGGAAAACAGGAGCTGAAACCATTCGAGAAGAATCACGTGCGATTTTCTCCATGACCTAAATACTGGCAAGCATTGGCAAAAGCTTAACAAGAAACAAGAAAATCTAATTACAAATGTACAATAATGATAAAAGAGCTAAAAACTAGTTTAAAAAAGTACCCCTAGCTAGAAATGGCAGGGATGGCATTAAACAGTCAATGCGACCTTTTTTGCATAATGGTCCCTCCAGAGTTATCATTGAAAGAAAAGTTTTCATGAAAGAAAAGCAAAGTGTAACACCATCCTGCATCAAAGATAAAAAGTAGCGGAGCTGGTTACACTGGCAGCTCTTGGAAACTACTGACCTTGCAAAAACCTTAAATACAAGCAAAGACAGATACCTGTAACTTGCTCGGGTCATTAATATCTTCAAGATCTTCTTCAGTTTCTTCAACTTTCTTTGCTTGGTCCCGTTTATTTCTTCTTGCTTGTAAACGAGCTTTCGCCAGCTTCTCTTGACGCTCTCTGTCAGCTTTCAGTCTAAGTAAGACAAAAGACAGCGATGAATGCACGCAGTGACAAACGCAAGAAGACAGGCAGTATGCAATAGTGCACGCACGCATGCACACACGTAAGCACCTACGCACACACGCACACACGCACAAGCAGACACGATCACTAATACGGCCGGGCATATACCCGGGCACAGCAACAAGATAAATATAATCGATACAGACATTGCAACTCAAACAGACATCAAGAACGTTGATTTTTGCTTCAGAACGGACAATGACGCCATCGAACGCAGTCCAAAGCACATTCTACACCACTTTATGATGCAAAGACAAATAGTGATCATATTTAGACAACTATGTGATTTGAAGATATCTGGTACTCATATCACTACGCAATTTAATATCACATTTCATCTCGCCCCTAAAACGAGGCTCTCAGAATTGCAATCAGAGCTCCCTGGGACTCCTCAAGTTTCATTCCTGGGCCTATCATTGCAGTGCGTGTAATGATTGCTACAATGGATGACAGGTTGTATTTATCTCAAATTGAGGAAAGCCCGAGGCATCTCAATGTATTACGTAATTCAAATGTAATCTGTAATTTCATTACTGTAAAGATGTATAAAAGGTACTGTCACATTTATCTCTAACTGATAAAATGAGAGCCCTACAAAGACCTATAATATCTCAAAAACTTACTTGCTTGCGAGTTCTGCTTGTTGGGTTTTTGCAACTGACAACACCAAAGCAGCAGATTCGAACTTATCCTCTTTTCGTGCTCGTCTCTGCTCGCGTTTTAACCGCGCTAGTTCAGCTTGCCTCTCGCGCTCACTCTGAAACTTCGCATTCGATCCTCTCAGTGCTTCGAGCAAAGCTTCTTTCTCCGCTTCGAAATTATGCTGAAAGGAAGAAAAGTCTGTAAGTACAAGCAGGGTGGTCGCTACAAAAGTGTTGAGGCCAATCTAAATTTGATTCCCAAGTTTGAATCTTCAATAGAAACACCATTTTAATACTCAAAGAAATATTTTGTATATCGCCCCAGTTCCAGAGAGGTCCCTCTTAAAACGTTCTATCAAAAGGCAGTTTAAAAAAAGAAGCATTTTAGGAAATCGCTGCCTGATCCTACTCGAGCATCAAGGGCATGGATCAAATACATCATTTCGACAAATTCATATTGGTGAAGAAATGTATAGAGCTAAATCATTATGATTTATCAGCATGAACTGTATAGACTAGGAAATAATTTATGGCGATAGAATGCATTGAATTCTATGTAAACAATTCTTCGTCAATATGATGGATTTGTTAGAATGATGTTTTTAGTTCGCATCCTTATACTCCGAATTTCATCAGGCAGTTCTACATCATGATATTATTCAACAGTTATGAAATAAAATCAACTAACCTCTAGATCCAACAATACATTCCTGGTCGATCTCTTCTTCAATTCTTCTTCGTATTTTGCATCTTCTTCTTTTTCAAGTGCAGCAATTTCTTCTTCGCTCAATCCAGACTTCCTCCTGAGCTCTCGCATTTCTTCTCGCTCTCTCATTCGCTGTTCTTGTTCCTCCACACTGGCTGCAAGCATCGCATCAAGCTGCAAGCCATCTGGAAACAGCTCGGCCATCAGTTTCTCCAGCTCTTCGGTTTTGCCTACAAAATGATTGAAAATGGTCTCTGCATGCCGGATACTTCTCAAATAAGGCCAACGCGGTCTGGCGTCATTATTGCATGGCAGCTAGTAAGCTCAAATGGCCCGGTATAGGGCGCTTTCTCAAACAAGGGAAGGGCCTGTAAACCGTTCTACATTGGATTTTCGTAGGGCCTGGGTGGCAATCGTCACCCAAGCCAGTCCCCATAAGGCCACTCATGAGGAGGCTTTGGTGTGCATTGATGTTAAGTACATTGATGAAAATGGTCGTAACTCTGGATATTTTGTTGGGCAATGCTCAAGCTATGCAGTGATATACCTGCTTAAATCAATGAGCTACTTACACTTATTCATTAAAAATTGAAATTAAGTACGCATCCAACATACTTTCTCAGACTCTCAAACACAATTCCCGGGAAGAACAGCAGTGGTTAGATTAGGAATATGTTAACCTATTTATTTTCAATTTATTTTTAACTGATTTAAGTGGAAGGTGATCTTACGTCAACACGGCATCAGTTCTGGCAGAAGGCAACGAGTCGCTTCTGCCATCATCTCAGCTATGCCGTGCCGTCGATGAACAGGACCTCTCGCTAAGGGAGCTGCCCTGCGTCGTCATTATTCTCGTCATTCTTAGAAGGTGGTCTTAATAAGCACTAGTACTATATTCTTCATCGATGCCAATTTATGTTTTGAGACAAATTAAAGGAGAAAAACACGGCCTACTGAAACGCTAAAAGATGCAACTACCTTCCTGTTTTAACTTCTCAATTTTCAATTTAATCTCCATCATTTTATCATATTTCTCTTCGTCACTCAATTTGTTCCATTCTTCAGTTCCAAACTTCCGTTCAAGCGCTTCGTAGATTAGTTTCTCCTTCAAAGCGTCATATTTGCTTTGCAGCGCATCTACAAGTTCGTCATCTTTCGCATGTGCACTGTCTTCTGGTGCTGAGACGGTGATGACAATATTAGGCCATTTTCCGCTTTCATTTATTTCCATTTCTTGCTTCTGTTGGTTTATCAGTTGGTCTCGTTGCTAAAAACATGTTGAGAATTTAAAATTTGCTCGGTTTGCATGAATTGGGAAAAAATATTTTGTAAAATTAAAATATAGGGAAATGGATAGATATAAGAAAACAAAACTTAACAAAACCATTGTAAGATAAAAGAAAAGAACGTATTAAGTAACATAACATAACACAACATAACATATAATACATAACATACCATAACATAACATAACATAACATAACATAACATAACATAACATAACATAACATAACATTACATAACATAACATAACATAACATAACATAACATAACATATAATACATAACATAACATAACATAACATAACATAACATAACATAACATAACATAACATAACACAACATAACATATCATAACATAACATTAACGTATCATAACACAACACAACAGAACAAAACAAAACACAACACAACACAACACATCACAACACAACACAACACAACACATCACAAAACAACACAACACAACACAACACAACACAACACAACGCAACACAACACAACACAACACAACACAACACAACACAGCATAAAACGATTCCAACCAGGGCTGTGCGAATTTTCACTAATTCGAACGAGCCTCCATAATTCGACAACTTCAACTTACGGTTCAAGACAAGAAAAGAAGTAACAAAGCACACATTCGCAGCTATTTACTAAAAACTCACCATATCACTCATCTCTTTCATTTGTGCCTCGCTCTCCTTGTCCTGTTGTTGCTGCAAATCAGCCATTATGGAAATGATGACATCATTCTTAGATGCTTCTTCATTGTTATTCGATTTCATTTTTGCACTGCGATTTACTCCTTTGAGTATGGTCATCTCTTTAAGAATCTTCATCCATTCTTCAGATCCAGCTATAAAACAGTAGGGATGATATGCAGATAATGAGATGTAAGATTAGTCAATCTAAGTTAAATGCCCACATGAAAATATCTTATTTATAGGATTCAAGCCAAACTGTAACTGACAACAAAAATCTAGCCATTAATAAGGATTTTATAATATTTGAAACAAAACACGAAAGATATAATAACAAAAAAAGGAATGGCCACAGAAAAAAGGCTATTTGCCTGATATAAATAGTATATTCATTTGTTCTTTATAAAACATAATTTTAATATAAACATATATTTTAAATATATAAACAATGCATTGCAAAAACTAAAGCCTAATTTCTGTCTTATCTGGTTACCACTTTGCAGACAACACTTTGAGAAGGACCTAACATCAGTTGAGAGAAGAAATTTTGAATCATGGGGACAAAATAAGAAATTAAAATTGATGAAATTACCAGTATTTCTGGTTTCCAGCAACTTTTCACCTAACTCCCTTAAACGCTCTTCCCTGCTCCCTAACGTCATGTACTTGGCTCTCTCGGTCAAAGACTCATCCTCAAATTGCAACAATTGAAGTAATTCCTGTAAGAAATTGATGTCAAAGCTTAGATCACCCAAGCTTCGTCAAATTTGAAATTTATGAAAAAGCGTATTGTATCATGCAAGTAGTGTTGTCAGTAATGTGCCTTGTACGTTTTTAATGGTATGTATATGCAAAAATATTTACTAAAAACTAACATAACGTTGTTGATTCTAGTTTATAATAACTTAAAAATCATTTTATAACTTTCATGTTGATGAATCAAATGATTAATGATTAATGATTAATGATTAATGATTAATGATTAATGATTAATGATTAATGATTAATGATTAATGATTGATGATTAATGATTAATGATTAACGATTGATGATTAATGATTAATGATTAATGATTAATGATTAACGACCAATGCTTAATGATTAATGATTAATCATACGTGAATAGAAAAAAGTTTTTTCTCCTGTCAGAATTCAAAATTGATTTTCCAAATGAAGCTAATATATCCAATGATAATGCTTGAAATGAACCTCAATCTTGAAATCTTGAGATAACATTAATCAAAGAGATGATTTTCACAAAGAAACAGTTTTCATGCAACAAAAGATTCTTTTGGCGTCACATGGGCAAATCATTGTATAGGTAGAAAAACTATACTTGCCTCTCGTTCTAGATTGTGCCTATTTTCGATGTGCCTAATCAGTGCATCTCTGAGTGTATCTTCGCTTCCTTCTGTGACGAGTTCAACTTTTTCTTTCTTCATGCCACGTTTTGCTTTCATTCGCTCGAGCCGTTCCTTAGCTAGCTGCTCCTGCCTTGCTCGATCTGCCTTCAATCTTAAATCAATCAAACAAATGATGAATTGGCTGAAGTTAAAAAAAATCTGTTTGCTGTTCTGTTTTATCGTGCTCGATGTCTAATAGGTAGATTTGATAAATAGATAAATGAATAGACAAATAAACGACTAAATGAATGAATCAATTAATAAATCAATTATGTAACGAATGAATGAGTGAATCGATCAGTCACGTAATCGATCAATGAATGATGAATGCAAATAGTTACTTGAAAATTCTGTTCAAAGCTCTTACATCAAGACTTGAAGTTGCTTAATATTCAAGTGAGTCATACCTAGTTGCCTATAAATCGATTGCTAACTATAAGCTCTTGCTTATAACTCCTTAATTAAGCGCACAAGCTGCTAACTATTGAAGTGATTCCAGCCTAGTTGCTCAGCTCATTAATCGATTTATCGATGCAAGCCTTCAACACTCCTGCTTCAGCTACCTTCAACCACTTGCTTGATTAAAGATTATAGCAGTGAGTAGCGTCTCAATTTTAGTCTTAATCTCAATTTTTTCTTACTTGCTTTCCACAGCTGCTTGATTTCTTTCTGCCAATCCAAGGACCAAAGCAGCAGCACCAAACTTCTCTTCTTGTTGTGCCATCCGCTGTTCCCGTTTTAGTCTTATCAACTCGGCTTGTCGCTGCTTTTCACTCAAGAACTGAGCATCGGCTCCTTTAAGCCTAGCCATAAGAGCCTCCTTCTCTTCTTCATATCTAGAAATAATTTCGTAAAAAATGAAGGCAAGGCTCTAATATCACAAAGCATTGATTGCACCTTTTGATTATGATTATAAAGCTGGGCTTTCATTTAGTTGCAAAGGGTCGTAAATTACCGCAAAATGTCGCAGTTTTCTTACACCCTGCAATAAATCGATATTGTTCTCCTAATTTCCTGCGACATTGCAACATTTTGCGAGGCTCTGCGACATTGAGACATCAGATGGAAAACGCAGCTTCATTATGAATTTAAGGATGAAAGCCAAGTAAAGCAACATGACAGATAAATCAGAAAAAATCAGAAAGAAGACATTTCTTTTATTTCATTTTATCTGATTGACACATCCATGTTTTTTTAATACAGGCCAGCGAAGACGTATCAGGTTACGGCATAATCCGATTAACGACATGATCAGTACGTGTGGGACGAGCTTGTCCCATCCTCAGCGACACGTTGCGAGCCGGGCTTAACCTAAGATTCTTCTCACATAGAATGAAACTAACTATGAGCAGCAGCATAATCCTATATCCTAGATCAGTCATGTAAACTACAACAACTATTTTCAAGCAATATCTTACCTTTTCTGCATATCTTCCAAAAGCGCCTTCGCGTCAACATTACCTCCTTCGCCCTCCTCAGCCTCGAATTCGGCCAACAAAGCATCCATGTCTTCATCATCGTCAACAGGAAGGCCTTGCTTTAATCGTTCTCGTCTTCTGGCAAGCCTCTCTTTCATCATTTCGTCATATCTGACATGAAAATAAAATAACAAGTAGTTTATGAACTTTAGAAGAGAATTTAAAAGATGTCGTAGGTAAAAGTCTAAAAAATGATTGAACAAACGAAAAGATGAATAAAAAATAGAATAATAAATATTCAAACAAATAACTAAATAAATGAATAAATAAATAAATAAATAGATAAATGGATAAATAAATATAAAAGAATAAAAAAATAAAAGAGTAATCGATTAGAATAAGGAAATAAAAATAAATGAAAAGATAAGTGAGTAAAGAACTGAATAAATGAAAAATAAACGAATGAATGAATGAATGAATGAATGTATGAATGAATGAATGAATGAATGAAAGAAAGAATGAGAAAATCAATCAATCACTTGATAAATGAATGAACAAGTGATTGGATCAATCAATCAATGAATCAATCAATGAATCAATCAATGAATGAATCAATCAGTCAATCAATCAATCAATCAATCAATCAATCAATCAATCAATCAATCAATCAATCAATCAATCAATCAATCAATATATTTATGAAGAACAAGATTAATGAGGGTGAGGAGAAATGAAACTCAAGCAATAAAAACAGCAATTGCGACTACCTTGCACGATTCTGTCCCATCAACTTCTTCAAATTTGCATCAGCAGCAAAACCCTCTCCAAGTAACCTCGCTGCTTCTTCAAGTTTCCCTTCCCGCATCAGCCTCTTCTGTTCAAGTCTTCTTCGGAGGAGCTCTGCTTGTCTTTCCTTCTCCGACATTGCAGCCCATTCTGCAGCTCCTTGGGTGTGGCAAGATAAATCAGTCAAGCATACACGATGGAAGCATTTCAAGTTATATTCTTAGTACTACAACACACGCACCTCGCTATTTAGGTAGTTTAAATTGGCATGCCTTGGTAAAGTGAATAAAACACTTATTGTTGAAAAAAGCGAAATTAAAGCAATTTAAAGAAAAAGAAGGTTGGGGTCAGTCAGTTTCTTGTTTCTGCCCCAAAATAAAAAGTAAGTTGTGCGTATAATTATGGAGGTAAGTTTTGTGAGCAAGAAGATGAGATGCTTTTTGTTGAAAGTTAGTTCGTTACACATTTCTATAAAAGACTGACAGGAAGGACTAAAAATGCCAAATGAACCCATAGAATGATTTATGAATGCAACAGAGCTGTGGATAGAGATTAGTGGTTCGTATTTGTTGCACTAATCTGTGTAAACCAAAGTACTGTTGCTTTTTGTTACAAAGTATCTTTTTGGAATATACTTAAAGTAGTTATATTGCATAGATCTTACGATTGATATGACATAAAACTTATGCTTTATTACTTCCTTGGCAATGCAGTTTTAACAGGGTTGATAGCAATAGTTTTATGCAAATGAGCAAAGTGAAGAAGTGATTGTTAGTTTAGTACTACATGATGTTTCATATTTAAATACTTAAAATTTACTTTAAGAAAAATTATTACTAGGCTTTTTAGAAACTTTGAGGGCGCTTTAATTGCATTATATTTTTATTATTGGGTGGTCAGTAGAGAGGACCCTGGGGAAGATTAGTTGCTAGGCTTACCAGATATATCCTCTGTAAATAAAATTTATCTATCTATTTATAGTAGCTAACTATTACTTGCATGCTTACGTCACACATCAAAACAACAAAACAGATCCATTCTGCTGCTGCTTATATCACAGATGATTTACTGAATATATGCGCTGACAGCAAATCAAAACAACAGTGAATCTTGGAAACACATGCTTTGCTCTATCGATCCTTCGCAGGGGATTTTAAAAGTTTCTTTCAAGTTTCTTTTATTGCATTTTGCTACAAAATTTCTTATGAGTCAGCCGGCCTTATCGCTTCACTACGCTTAGTCAGTCATTCAATATGGATCTTAAACACATCCTTAAAGATAAAAGATATCATTGCATCACTGCAAAATAGCTTTTCGTTTCCATATTCCAAAAATAGACAAGTTGTTTGTTCTTTTTCTTCGATAAAAACTGGATTTATTAAAAGAAATAAAATAAAGATTTTCATTACAATGAGATGTGACGATTTGGTAAGAAAAGATCCACTGAAATAGCACAACTTATAAAGATAATAAATATTGTTAAAATTTAAACAATGTCAATATTGAAATATGATTAATTTCCTATAAGATTTTAGTTTCAAAGACGATTTATACTCGTGCTGTTTATCATATTTGTACGGCCAGATTGCTAAAAATAATGTGGCAATATACTTTAATAAATCCAAAGAAGCTGCGTTAAACTGTTGATAAATGAAAGAACATAACCTTATAATAAAAAAGAATGTATATCTTACCGAGTTGGTTTTTCAATGCATCTAAAATCAATTTATCCATCAATGTATCGTACTTCTTATCAAGCGCCTTCACAATTTCTTTATCAGTGCCTGCTCCTTCGTAGGAGAAAATCACTTCAGCGACATTGGATAGTTCCTCGTATTTCCTTGCGTTGATCTGCCTCGTTCTCATCTTGGCGAGTTGCTCTTCGGTCTAAAATGAGGCAATAACAAGACGTTTTCACAACGTATTTTAACGAGATAACGCAAATTCTAATCAATAGGTTAACGGAAAATAAGATGGAGATCTAAAGAGGATGCTATACCGTTTTAACAAGTTGTTTATGTATCGTTTAATTTATTTTGCTTGTTTTTCCTCTTTGAGTGCAAATTCTTCACTAGCTTTTCAAAAAAATAGCACAAACCGAATACATTCATATAATCTACTGATGAAATGTTAATTTTTTACTACATACATTACATTACACTGGCAGGTTGGCCTTTTCAAATCTCTTCAAACTTGTTGGCTGCAGGAGATGTGCTTGATCACAGCTCCTGTGGTTTCGTCCTGTGAATCATCTTGTACTGTGGTGTGGTTGGGAATTGATGATTTTTTGAAATATTTATTTGAATACGTTCTACCTTTTTATTTTTAAATTTTTTGTAATTATCTATTGGCATATAAAAAAGGCGAAGGGTGAGCAGAAGCTGTTTGCACGAGACAGGTAGGAAATCACGCGTGATATCTTCTCTTCATGCGCGGTGTTTGACTCACAACTATCTTCCTCGGATTGCATTTCGTTCCTACCCGAAGTTATAAATGATCATTATCAAGCAGAAACCAACTTTCAACATGTTTAAACAGATTTCGTGCCATTTTTCGTAATTTCTCAGAATTGAGCGATCATTCCATTACCTTTTCTTGTACTTCGAGCATCGTTGCTTTAGTTTCTTTGTCTTGAACTTGTTGCAAATCAGCCATAAGTGAAACGATGACATCATCTACATCTATATCTTCGATACTTTTATCTCCAGCTTGCTTTCTTGCCAATGCAGCCTGTCTTATTACCATTTTGACAGCAGTTGCCATTTCCAAGATGGCGCCATGCTCCTCTTGGTCAGCTAATGACATTCAAATGATATTTTGATTAGCAATATATTACTAACTAATATCAATTTTGGTAGCATTCAACTCTGATCTAGAGCGTAATTAATTGATCTGGGGTTTTAATAGCCAGGAGGGAAAGTGATGACAAAATTATTACCGGGAGGGAAAGTGATGACAAAATCGCTACTTCCCCCCTCCTTCCGTCCAATTAAAGTCGTTAGAGCCCTGAAAGCTAAAAAGGGTGTTGGACGAATGGGGTATGAGAATCTTTCAATACTTTAAATAAAAACATTATAAAAATTCATTAATCAGTCGGGAAAGTTTGTCATTTCCAACTCTTTCCAAACATTTGAAACACAATAAAAACCTACAATTATCTTCGAAATCTAGCTCTTCTCTTTTATCCTTTAACTGAGTGATTCGCTTTTGTCTGTCATCTTCAGACATATTTTTAGCTTCGTCTCTGATGTCCTCATTGTCAGGATCTTTTAAAAGATCAAGGAAAAAGTCCCTCTCTTGATTATGCCTCCTTTCCAGTTCAGTCAAAACGCTCTCCTCCCAGGCTTGGAGATTGCCTAGAACGAGGCATAAAAATGTGCAAACTTTTTTAAAAGCTAAGAAATCAATAGAAATTGACAAGAGTTAAAAATTTTGCAAGATGTGATCAATAATTGAATACAAGACAGTGCATCGAAAACCGTTTTCACAAGAAGTATTGAGAAATAACAAAACTCAATTACGCAGGCTTAATAAGTCACATATGCTTAATAAAGTAAGTTCTCTTAAAGAAGAACAATGCAAAAATTACAAAAATACTATTTGGTTTGACAGCAAAAGTTGAAAATTTCTACCTTTTTCAGGTTCTGGATCTTCTTCAGTTTTATCTTTTTTCTTTCTCGCATTTCTCCTGGCTTCCAATCTCTCTCTAGCAAGTTGTTCTTGCCTTTCTCGATCTTTTTTTAGTCTAAAATGCGATAAGCCCATAATAAGCTAATAATAAACCAAGTACAGAAAAGATTTGGTGCGTCCATGTTAGGACCACGCTAGGACTATGCTAGGACTATGCTAGGACTGTTGAAGGTTGGTTGGGACTAGGCTACGACTTTGCAAGGACTATGGAAGGTTTATGTTAGGACTATAAGGCTGAGAATATGCTAGGACTATGCTAGTTTTATATGCTAGGACTATGCTAGGACTATGCTAAAACTGGAAGGACTATGTCAGGTATATGCTGAGACAATGTTAGGACTTTGTAAGGACTAAGTAAGGACTAGATTAGGGCTAAAAGTTGGGACTATGTTAGGACTAGGTTGGGACTAGGTTAGGAAAGGGCTAAGAATAAGGGGGAGCTTAAGGGTTTGGTGCGCGGAAAGGAATGGTTTCATTCTTGGGTAATAGAAGGCGAGAGCTTCGTGCAGAAGAGTCTAGAAGTAGATTTGGACTGGGGAAAGACTAAATCGTCATACGTTAGGCGAGAACTGAATACTCGGAACTAGCTTAACACTAGGTTGGGGTCAGACAAGGAAAAGCGAGGATAAGATGTGATCTTGGTTTAAACTAGGCTCAGACTAGCAATATTAAGCATGGGACAGGCGATGAATTGGTAAAGACTAGGCCAGGAGCTAGTTAAAAATATGTTAAAATTAAGTGAAGATGAGGTAAGGAATTGATTTTGACTATGTTACGACTAACTGAGTCTAAGCAAGGAAGAAACGCCAAACAGACAAAGCTAGAATCAGTTTAGACAGAGAACGCAGATCAGAAAAGGCAAAGCTGTGTACTACAACTACCCGGTCATTGAGAAGGTGATGGGAAATGCCTTTAATGCAAATAACTTACTGTTCCTCTCTTGAAGCTTGGTTTCTTTCTGCAAGACCAAGGACAAGTGCAGCACTCTCAAAATTGCCTTCTCTTTCGGCTCTTTTTTTCTCCAGTCGCAAGCGCATCAGTTCAGCTTGGCGTTCTCTTTCACTCTGGAATTTCCCTTCACCTTCCTGAAATGATGAATCAAATCTTATTGGTAAATTATCATCTGAGATTATAGAGTATTGTAGGAAAGTGGGACAGGATAGGATAGGATAGGATAGGATAGGATAGGATAGGATAGGATAGGATAGGATAGGATAGGATAGGATAGGATAGGATAGGATAGGATAGGATAGAATAGGATAGGATAGAATAGGATAGGATAGGATAGGATAGGATAGGATAGGATAGGATAGGATAGAATAGGATAGGATAGGATAGGATAGGATAGGATAGGATAGGATAGGATAGGATAGGATAGGATAGGATAGGATAGGATAGGATAGGATAGGATAGGATAGAATAGGATAGGATAAGATAGGAAAGGATAGGATATCAGAAAAGATAGAGCAAGGACAGAACAGAAGGATTTAAAATGGAAATATATGCGATCTTTGGTTTGCCATAACTACCTGAAGCCTGCGAAGCAACGCTTCTTTCTCTTGTTCGTATCTAAGTTGCAAATCTTTTAAAATGTTTCCAGTTGATTTCGCCTCATCCTCGTCAATAATGCCATCCTCCTCATCATCAACATCCTCGCCATCTTGGATTCGCTTCTTTCTGTTTCTCAGCCTCTCTTGCAATTTTTCTTGATAGCGCTGACGATCTTCTCCCATCAATGACTGAACAAATAAAACAGTATGATGAATAAAAGCATTAATTTTGTTGTGAATCTGAATCAGAAGTGAATTAGCTGGACATTGGCAGGAAAAAAGTCGTGCGTAATTAATAAGTGGCCAGACAAAAACATCAAGATTGCAGACTTTAATATAATAATATTACAAACAGAATTTAGAAAACTTTACTCATTTAAAATCAACAAAATTTAAGCATTCCAATGGTAGGATCTGCAAAATTATATTTACAGTTTTGGGTTTTTATATCAATCATGTATTTTAAATCGTCATGTTTGTTTAACTTATTATTGATTTGCTAATAGTGGGGCTAAAAAGCTTTCTTCTAGCTATTGAAAATAACCAATCTTAAATGCACTCTTCACATAAAGGAGATAAGGAACAAAGCTATGCAGCAAGAGAAGACAGCATATATGACAAGATAGAAATTATATACTCATATATCATATAAACTTACTCTAAAGAAGGCCTGCATGCTGGGGGGAAATATTAGTATCATCTCATATATGAATATTATGAATATAAAATTATTTTCTGGGTAAATTTGCTCTGCATTCCTTCTGCTCTCTATTGTTCCTTATCTCCAAAATTTTAAATGATCGTCGAAAGTATTGCTTGAGACTCTGGTAGGTTGCCTGCTAGTTCGCTTTCTACTTTACTTGTTATATTATATTCTACACATACCTGCAGTAAATCAGAATGCTTCAAAGCGTCTCCCAATAAAGCAGCGGCTTCATCATATTTCCCCTCCTTTCGCAACCTCCTTTCCATTAACTTGAGTTTTGTTAGCCTCGCTTGCCTCTCTTGCTCCGATAGCAACGCCCATTCCGCATCTGACATTTGCTTCTTCAGAGCCTCCAACAACAACTGGTCGCGCAATGCATCATATTTGTCATTCAAAGCCTTGATTACTTCCTCCTCCTCATTGGACACATCCTTGATGTTAAATATCACAGCGGCAATGTTATCGAACCACTCCTCCTCAAGGGCTCTGACTTCACGGCGCGACATGCGCACGATGTCGGTCTTGTCCTTGAAAACAGAATATCAAATAGATAAATTATATTTCAAGATACATGATGCCAATTGTTACCGACTTCTAGGAAGTTGGAATCCATTGAAGACCATAAAAGGTGACTATAAACAGTTAATTAAATGGTGACTATAAACATTGACTATAAAGGGTGACTATAAACAGTGACCATAAACAGTGACTATAAGCATTGACTATAAACAGTGACTATAAACAGTGACTATAAACAGTGGCTATAAATGGTGACTATAAACAGTGACTATAAACAGTGACTATAAACAGCGACTTTAAACAGTGACTATAAACAGTAGCTATAAACAGTGACTAGCAACAGTGACTATAAACAGTGGCTATAAACAGTGACTATAAACAGTGACTATAAACAGTGACTATAAACAGTGACTATAAACAGTGGCTATAAATGGTGACTATAAACAGTGACTATAAACAGTGACTATAAACAGTGACTATAAACAGTGACTATAAACAGTGACTATCAACAGTGACTATCAACAGTGACTATAAACAGTAACTATAAACGGTGACTATAAACGGTGACTATAAACAGTGACTATTAACAGTGACTATTGCTCAAAAATGTATGATATCCACATGCAGTTTACCTTATCAGCAAAACTAAGCAGCCCCTTGCATTCTAATTCCTGCTGTCGTTGGAGTTCGCTCAATAACTGAGTTGCAATTGCTAAGTCGTCAGAATTTGTTGATAACAACTTCGATTCTTCTTTCCTGTTTTCAACCACAATTGCAACAGCTTCCTGCAATAATGCCCGATGCTGCTCAAGTGACGTCATCTTGTCCTCTGTGTTCCTATCACGCCACCCTTGCCATTGTGTTTTCAGCACAAGTGACTGATTGGCTCTGCCATCTAAAATATCAAAATACATTCTCTCAACACTGACATTTCTAGACGGGTCATATCGACCTATTACTTTCAGCACAAAAGGTAATTTTTTACAGGAGCTAATGCTTTCAATATATGCTTTTTAAGTTATTTGTAAGGTTTCTTTGCGTCAGGATCATTAGTTACTACCCCCTTAGAAAGGCGCCGAATGTATTAGTGGTTACTGTATAGTTGTATTAACACCGGGAGTGAAAGGGTTGCTCTGAATACATCTCAGTGATAATGATCAATCTAAATTCATTATCCAGTGTTACTCTGTCAGTTACGTTGGATTGTGGTTCAGAAGGGAGGTGTAAAAAACATACCAAATTGATTAGAAAAATCCAACTTATAGTAATAAACTATACTTGTCCAAAATTCTAAAAAATCATACAAATTGATTAACAATACCATAATGACTTTTACACAGTCTGACAATATATTTCCTTTTAAAGGAGATTTTGATCAATACTTATATTTAACATTTGACCACGTTGATAGAAAAACTGTTTTTCAGATCTGCAATTTGTAATATATTTATATTTTCTCTTATAGCACCTTCCTTTTTACATTACTTTTTATAACAGCGATTCTTAAATGTTAAAGTTACTATCCCATTTAAACATTCGTATGAGTAGTCAGCTGTAATCTACCAAAATTTATCGAAGTTTACACTTACCTCGGCCAAGTTTCTTTGCATTCACACGATGCTGCGTGGCATCTCTTCCTTGCAGCATATTAATGAATACCTCGCGTTCTACCATCAACCGTTGTTCCATGTTTTGAACAAAATCCAATTCAACGTCAATGCGCCCATTGACCTTCTTCGTCCTCGTGATCACTGGCTTGAACAGCTTGCTTTCTACACGTACTTTGCGACCCTTACGAAGGAGCAAACGCTTTTTGGCAAGTCTTTCTTGTCTCCTCTTGTCTTTATCGATTCTTAATTGTTAAAAAAATACTTTAACCAAGGCCAGGTTTCATACCATTACTGTTAATTTCCTTATAGTAAGCGCGTAACTAGTAGCTAAGCTACAGCTAAAAATGCTTACTAAACCAGAAGAATAAATTTGAAAAGGACAATTATTGGATCCAAATTCAAATCTAAAGAATATTGCAATAAACATTATATGTACATTATAATGAAGATTACTGTTAACCGGTCTGCTAAAAATAGTGCACGATGCCGTAGAAATAAAGCTCTACTTGGTGATTTATACGAGATTGTCTGCAGATTGCATCAAGCGTGAACTTAAAGTTACAACTTACAAGTTACAACCGTTGCGTTCTGTCACTAAGGTTATGTATACAATAGATATTTACAGGCGGGTTTTAAGGGAGAAAAAACTAAATATGTCCAAGTGCCCAGCCTGGGAATTGACAAGGAAGAAAACTACATGGGACATGCGGTGATTTTGCTGCTCAGTACTGAGGAAGGTATTGGCCCTACTGGGAACTTTCCTCAGTATTTACATCGTTAACTCATAGCTCCCTGCAGATGCCATATGGCGTATAAGTTACTGTAAAACAAAGACATACCCCGGGGCAACGACGTCAAGATTTGCAAAGTTGTATAAACAAGGATGTTTCCTCAATCTATGTACCCCCCTGCAACATTTGTTTCTTCATTTATCTATATGTGTGTTCCAAATGGTCGAGGGGGGCAATGAATTGAAAAATGCCCTGAAATGGGGCTCAAACGTTACGTTTTAAGAACTTACGTTTCATGGGTATGATGATGCAATCGCTCAACCAAACCAACAGTCAAAGCAGCACTTTCAAAACAAAGCTCGTTTATTGCTCTGATATGCATCATCAACAGCATGCAAAACAGCGTCTCTCTTTCGCTGGGATTCAGCACTCGAAGACCACCAATTCCTTGCAGCTTGTGCGCGAGAACTTCACGTTCAGTTTCAAGTCTTTGGCTCAAGACTATTAAGAGTTGGTCTGTTGTCAATAACGCCTTTTCGGTAAATTCAAGCTGTTTAAGGAATTCTTCTTCAATTTCTTCATATTCCATGCCTAAACAACAGAAGATTGTGAAAGTAAATGACAGTTTTCAAGTCACTTAGGGCCGTATTACATGAAGAGGGCTGTCAATATCAATTGGGCTGGCCTTGTTCCGCAAAAGAAATTTTTGATTGCAATTACATGAAGAAATCTAATCTCGTAGTAGAGCTCTCTTTCCGATGAGTAAGGTACGCAACAATAATTAGAGAAAGCCCAGCTACTTACCAGCCCTACCTAATCGATTACATGAAGGAAAAAACGCTCCTCTGTTCACGGGACCCACCCTTAATGATAAGGCAGGATCTCGGCCACCAGGGCTAGCCCTGCCTGCATATAATCGTATTCTCAAGTCTTAATATATCCCTTATTAATACAGAGATCTCAGTCAAGTGTCTTTCTGAGGTAGGTGGGCCAGCCTTTCTGTTCTACTCAGGCCCTTATGCATCATTAGAATTGGGGTTATACTTAGAGGGGCTGTGACCTTTAAACTTCTGACAGAAGGTCAATTCTTAGAATGTCCATGGAGTTTTCCATTGCCCTTTTTCTGCTCCTGCTGCTAGTGGTAGCCTTTTACTTTCACTGAGGAATGAGAATACAGTGCTTGATATTGTGTCAAAAACAAGGGGCAAAAAACACTAACCAATATTTATAGGGAGAACACCCAACTGGGGCTTGAACTGTCCAACAAAGTCATGATTAAGGGGGGGGGGCTAGATGACCCATAATTTCTGCCCTTGCAATTCTTTACCTATGAGAAATGTTCCAAACAATGTTTTCTTGATTTTGTAACATTATGCAACTTTTCCCAGTCTATCTTATAGCTCACATTTACTTTTAAAACAGTTATTCAGTGAATGATTCAAAACTAACTAAAAGCACATACCACTTTCTTTCATCTTTTCCTTGATTTTCTGCTCTCTAATTTCCATTTCTGCAATACTTTCATCCATTAATCCCAAAAGACTGAATCCAGTTTCATGCTTGGCACCAGGCAGCCTTGAGGCCAGCTCAAGTTTGCCATCCTTCCTTAACTTCTCTTCTTCAACTTTCAGATGCAACAGTCTTTCGTTTTGCTCCTTGCTTGACAAAGCTGCCCACATTCCTTCGCCTACTTGGATCTTGAGCATTTCCAAAAGAATATGCCCTCTCACTGAATCATATCTATAAAAGTAAGCGGCTCAAATTGATGAAAGATGACAGATGCTCAAATTATTCTTGAGGAACAATGAAATGTGACAGTGAGTACAATGTCAGACCAGTGGCAGAGCAAGAGGGTAGGAGAATTACACCCCACCCTCACTTTTCTGAAAATATGGTATATAACATAGATTCATAAAAAATTTAGGGTAGGTTTAGACCCTTATTAACTTTCTTTTTAGCTACATTTTGTCTTGTGAATTGATGGCAAACAATTTTTTAAACTTTCTCTGAAACAGTATTATTTTGTTCAAAATGATGATTTCCAAAATCAGAAGGGCATAGGCTGACCCCCTTTCATGGTGCTACCTCTCCTCCACTTTGCAGAAGCTGTTTCTGCCATGGTGTAAAATACAGAGGATAGCATGCTCTGTTAAAATTGACTTAAGCTAATAGCATGGCAAGGAAAGGTAGACAGTTTCTTTCTTTGATATATTAAGCCTCCCAAGTATGCCATCAGGTAGCTTATTGCTTCTGGGTGAGTGATTGCTTCTAACCTCATCAAACCTGTATTTGAACTGTTGAGTCTAAATCTTAAGGGTCCTATTTATCTTAAGGCATCAAAGGTTCCCAGCAACGGCATACTTTTCAAACAAAAGCCTGATGATAACAAGTTTCAAAACACATTCTGACTTGTTTTTAACTGCATCCAATAAGTCAGTTGCATTCACTCTTTCCAGTGGCCTTTCTTCAGTTCTACCAAAGAAACCATCATCTTCTTCTAACAATGCTGGTAACCCAATTTCATCCAATCTATCGATAAGATAAGTTGCACTGTTTTTCAACTTTTCTGTTCGCATTTGCTTGTCTTTCTCCTTTTGAACAACTGTTGATTCATCTTCCTACAAAGTGGATTAAACAAAGTTATCATCTGTAAACATCTGTAGCATAATGTTGATAGGGTAATAAAATATCTGCAGTTGCAAAACCAGGGTAACGGGGTGGGGCAAAAGAGCCAATGTTGGAAGTACTGGAAGGGGTCCATTGGGTTGCCACTGGGAAAAGACCAAACAGATATTGTGTTTATCTAAGACAACAAAAAATTTCACCATTTGGGGGCCAAACATCACCCTTTGCTTCCTGATTTAAAAACTGTTTATTTGCCAAGTTTATTCATCAACCATCTACCTTTACAGGTGAAAATTCTCAGCTGACAACCCCCTTTAAATTTTGAAGAATAATAAATAAAGGAGGCAATCCTTCCCAAGCCTCGCCCCACCAAAGCCCCTTGTTGCCACCCAGCTGAAAGCAGCAACGGATATTAGTCTAAAAGATTGAGAGGCTGACAAACAGACCTGCCAAGCAACTAAACTCTGATGCAAATTGTACTCTCTCTCCTTCTCATTTTCCCTGACTTGTTTACTGTACTTCAAATACTCCTGATCTCCAGACGCATCAAAAGTAGGAATATTACAGAGAAATAATCGAATCTCATCAAATGACACTTCATCCTCCGGTCTGTACCGTGAACTCAAAAAACTGTTCCACAGTTTTAGTGAGAACCTATTATCATGGACTGTCTTGAACAAAAACAATGCTGATTGTAACGATATGCGACCATCTTTATCCATGTCAAGAGATTTGAAATCCCATGAAACTTTTGCTTCAAGTTCACGACGCCGCTCCATTTCTCTGAGCAATGAACCAAACTTGCCGCGAGTAATCCTCCCATTTTCATCTCCGTAAACCGTTTTTATGGCTGATAGGGTCTGCAGAAGATCAAGCGATTCAAAGAAAGTGCTTTCGTCAAAGAGTTGGACTTCTTCAACGGTCAGATACCCTTTGAAATCCGTATCTAAAATATCAAAAAGCAGGTCAAAGTCTTGAACAACCATCTTGTTCGTTCGTCAACAACGAATGTAGCTTGTTGAATTTTTGAAATGCACTGTTCGCCTTCAATAAATTAGCAGGACATCGTTGCCAAATTTAATCCAAGAACTTTCTTCTTGAAAAATCACATTATGCAGTTATTTGTCTACAATATCATGAATTAATGTTAAAACTAAATAAATAACACCATTACGTGGGAAGTCCATCAATCCCGTTGTCAAAACAAATCAATTTGGCCGCTCTTTTGAAATTACCTCGACTGGGCAATGAGGCGTATATTGAGATTTCTTCGGGGGTGAGGGAGGGCGGGGGTTATGGGGCCTCAGAAAAATTTCAAACCTGTGTTTAATGTAGAGATCATATAAACTTTATTGGGTGTCGAGGCGCCCAGATTTCGAAGACAAATTCGAAAAGGAATCAGATTTAATGTTATGGCTCGCTTGAAATTCTTTTTTATTCTGAGAAAGATCTATTTTCCCATCAGAATTGAAATTTTTTCATCTTCACAGCTAAAGTAAGTAACGAAGCGCTTTTTTTATCTAAGGAAAGGGGATACAACCATTAAAACTAAGGGTAAAAAAGCAGCATTCTAAAAGATTTCAGCTTTTCAGTGAGCAAATCTTACATCAGATTTCGATGAAAGAGGAATTTTCTTTCTGGTTGTCCCAGAATGTAAACGTTGGAAACTGTCATGTTTCTTAATTTTTTAAGGGATAGTTCCAAGAAACAGTTGCAGCTTAACCAACTGCATAACTTTGAAGAGACAGTTCTGATTTAAAAATAATAATTGATGGGCAAAAAGATGGGGCAGATTGGGAGACCCCCGAAAATATTGCAAATATTACAGATCCTGTAGCAGAAGTGAATCAGGAGATCAGTTTGCAAAATCTGGAGCCTTTTAAACAAGGGTTTCTCAAAACTCATGACCCCCCAGAAATAAGAGGGAATTTGATACATGCCCGCCCCGAGTAAAGCCTGTTATTTGTTGATAAAATTATCCTATTGGCTAATTTTTGCTTTCAAATTTAACCCAATGAAACGAACGTAAGCTATCACGTGGTCATTAACTAGCCTTTGCGCATTCTCCTACGCGGTGAGGCAGGATTTCAACAAGATGGCGTAGGCTTCAGTAAGTTACGAACATGTAAAGATAGGCCTGCCTTTTTCTATTGATAATGTACTCGGAAGGAGAACGACTGAAGTTTAATCAACCGCCAGAGGCTCCTGTTTTCGAACCAAATGAAGAAGAGTTCAAGGATCCGCTGGCGTTCATAGCAAAGATCCGTCCATATGCGGAAAAAATCGGCATCTGCAAAATTCGTCCACCACCGGTCAGCTGAGTGTTTCGATCGTTTTTTGTGAACCTCGAATATTTCAAATGGCTATTTTTCAATTTTTGGCGCACCAAACTCATCCATATTTGTTCTATTTCAGGACTGGCAGCCTCCTTTTTGTGTTGACGTGGAAAAATTCAAGTTCACGCCAAGAATACAACGTCTAAATGAACTTGAGGTAACGAAAAATTACTGAACGAAAATTGTCTTTGAAAGAACAATGCTGTCTTTTGCTAGACTGTTTTCGGCCATGAAGCGCGTTTTAGCAATAAATGTTCCAGTTTTTGACCAAGCAGCAACGTTAAAATATTGGATTGTTTTCTGAAAACATGTGTAAAGTATTTGGAATATTTCAGCTGATTTTATTCGCGGAAGATGTCAAAAAACTTAGTAAGATTTGCTCAGAGCCGTCATATTTTATTCCGTTTCGTTTGTTCCTTGTGGCAAACGAAATTGACCTGAAGGGCGAGTTCTCGTAACATCTTGTCGAATATACTTGCCTTATTTATCAAAATTGCCCGATCATTGTGGAAGGAAATCTTTTGTTTTTCGCGCTAAACACATGTTTTATCCATGTTTTTTATAGGTAATTTTAACTAGTTTGAATAAAGCTCCGAGTAAAATAGCTAAGTATAAAGCAGAGTCTCGCGTGGGATCGTGAACGTGTGGATTGACACGCGTGAAAGTTGAGTTCGTCGAAGATCCCGTCTTGTTCAAGGCTGGAGTTGTCTATTTTACCTCCACCCAGGCACCCATTCCTTGACATCAATATCAACATCCTTTTTCACTAAAAAGGGGACTTATCATAAGCTAACATCGTTACGTAACAAAATATTGCAGACGTAACCATGTTCGTCATTCATGGACGCGACGCATCTGCTGAAAGCGGCTAAGATTGAATGAATCTAAAACGAATCGATTGCTGGTGAAAATTTGAAGCTTGTTTGTAACCTAATAGGAAACACATTAAGGCCTAGAAAGTTTGGCCTCTTGGGCACCAAAAGTGAGTGTTTGTTTCAAAACATTGGGGCTTGAAGCAATGAGTGGGTATAGACAAATAGGCTGAGTCATGAAATGACAAAACTAGATTGATAAAGAAAGCATTGATTAAGCTAGTTTGTCCCCACCACATTTTTTACTCACATGGAACTGTGTTGTGATGAAAACAATATATGATTACCAACATCCCAAATAAGGAAAGGTATTATATTTTATACTGCCTGATATTTTCCTAGTTTTCAGTTTCAGTTCTCATGAAATTATTTATCCATCCTGAATAAAAATTTAAAAAAAAAACTCACACAAATAAGGTGCATTACATTATGAGGAACTAAATAAAACTATGGTAATAGAAAAGAAAAAAAAGGGGACATTACGTGATTGTATATAGGATAGAGTTGTTAACAAGGATGGGCTCTCTAAGTAGGATAACAAATCGAGAGAGAGCCCCCCTTAGAGTGATGAAATCCAGACAACATCAGAATGACAATTTTGATTAATTGAAGCAAAAGATCACTGATTGAACATTGGACTCATTGCCATGAGCTGAAAAATTCACCAAAATGGTTATTGCCAAGAATTTCATGTTGAGCAAGCTTAAACTTGAATTTATAATACTAAGCATGTCTCAACATCCCTGTAAAATGAACCATTTGTTTTGTTGTTGAATTTTGAGAATCACATCTTGGTAGTCTGCTGCCAGGAGATTCTAAACAACAAATAAAAGATTGTCAACAATAGTAGCTGGTACATATAGTTGAAACATATCAGTTTTCAAAGTCATTGAGTCATATGATTTGGTCACAAGTGTTTGCAGAATCATATGCTTGATTGAAAAATATGAAAAATAAATGAGATTGGATGTGCTTTAGGCTGAATGTTTGAAAGCAGCCAATCGCAGGAAAATCCTGAATTTTAACTAATGGTTACCATTTTTAGAAGAAAGAGTTTTCTTATGTAGGTTTTCTTATTTGCTTTTTCAGTGCCCCTGTTACTTTGTGTAAAAATACACCCAAGAAAAGCTATGCAGATCACATGGCTCTGCATTAGGCTTTCATGGCCACATTAATGTCTAATTATTTCTAAAACAGCTGTCTAAGGTGAAACTGTTGGCATAGTTGTTGTATAGGGTTAAATGCCATTATCATTAGCCAAGGATTATGCTGAATTTCTACTTTGGCTTTAACCACATCAGATTCACAAGTAGATAGGAGTTAACATCTGCTAATGTGCACATGCATATGATTCCATGTGCAACCTTTTTATCATCAATGTACAATGAGAGAAACTTTTAGTCTGATCAATTCATGGTTTATTTATGCCATTAGTATAATATGTGCCAAGGGCTATAACAAATTTCTACTTGGCTTTAGCTACATGGCAAGAGAAAAACCTGTGTTAATTGGTCATCTTTTATTTCCTAAAGTTAATTGGTGATCTCATTGCACAGGGAAATGAATGATTTATGAGACTATAAGATATTAGATATAAGATTAGTAGCTATAAGAAATAAAGTTTAAGGAAGCTTGCTGGTAGTATCAGTAGATGTAATGCGTAGATACATTGTGTTGTGATAAAAAGTGCTAGTAAGCATTGTTAGAATGGCCGATCATGTGAAATCCCTTTTGAATTTTTGAAGAAAAGAGAAAAGCTTCTCAGAAATGCTACCATCAAAATTTGCATCGTTCAGGTCCATCAGAACCAAAGGGGAGCTGGGGGGCTTCAATATCTTGCTAGTGTTTGTTCCTGAAATTTTTTTAATGTGTAAAGAACAATTTTTGAGCTGACAAAAATTCTAAATAGTGTTCCTCATCATTCAGTCATCTAAATATCATCATTTGTTCATGATTTGACTGGTGCAATTTGTGTAGCCAGGGCGTTTTCAACCAATCTAAAGGAGGTGGTCTCGAAAAAATTTTCCCATGACCCCATTTTCCCTTGCTTTGCTTGCAGTCCCCCCCCCCCATATCAGTTTTGTTCTGATGGCCTTATTCTTTAAGATTCTTTAAGAAAAACCTTAACTCATAGCCCCCTGGTGCAATTTGGAACTCTTATACAGTTAACTGTAGGAGGAAACGATGCATGGGGGTACATAGATACAGGAAATATCCTTGCTTTAATAAACTTGCAGTGCGTGTTATCTGATCGACTTTGCAAATCTTGACAACGTTACCCCCAGGTATTTCTTTGATTTACAGTAACTTATACTGCCCCATATGGCATCTGCAGGGGGCTATGAGTTAATAAGAAAAACCTTTTTGAGATTTGGCCCTAAAATAACAAGAACTTCATAAGAAATAATTCAGGCTAAGATTCAACAGAACACAAGAACAACTGGTGACAGTAGAGCTGCAGAGAAAAATGGAACATGCCAGATTGTATCCAGCATGCTTAAATTTCTTTTTCAAACATATGTTTAGTCTGCAATGTGCTCAGCAGCCTGCAAACCATTTCACTTTCAACTGATGTGAAAAGATTATTCCAAATGTTTAGGGAAAACATCCAAAGATCAGCACCAAACCTTCCATGATGTAATATTTGATTTATTCATGACAAAGGGAGTTTGTGGGTGTTGCCTCTAAGCTGAAATTGATCTGAAATTTAATGTAAAACATATGATAAGTCTAAAGTGGTGTACTACAAAATGAATACTTATTGTGATCTTTGCAATAAAGTTCATCATAAGCCTTGACTTTGCAGTCAAGTAATTTGCAAAGTAGCATGAGAGAAATATACGTTGCAAATAAGTAATCCATGCCCATAGCCAATAGCAGTTTGATAATTTTGCAATATTGTTCCTGAGTAACTGTTTGTTAGAAAAAAACAGAGGACCATAGGTTTGGCATACTGAAAGGAAATGTTTGTCTGACAAACACTTTCAGTGACATTGCAGTGACAAGTGTCAAAAGAACAATTTCTTTTTCAGTTTGCCAGACTATATTTTTGATGGCAATTTTATAAACATTGTTGAAAAATCTGTCAATTGTTTTTACACATTTGATACCTTTTTAGCTGGCATTTCATGCCAAAGCTGCCAAAAGCCTGGCATTTTGCCAACAACTTTATAATCCCCCCCCCTTGGAAAAAGGCCACAGAGTTTATGTAAGAAACTTTATCAACTTTTTAAAAAATGATTTAGTCCATCAAAATGGAAATATCCCTTCTTGAATTGACCACATTGGGAAATGCTTTTACCAAAGACAATGAAAGATGGCATAGATAAGGAATTGAAAGGATAGATTTGGTGGATAAATGTCATTTATTTTCATATGCAGATAAGGGGCACACATTTATCATAATAGAAGACAGGATTAACACCAACAATATTATTTTGGGCTAATCAACCTAAAACAATTTTTTGTTCTGTTGAAAATAATATTTAAGACATCATTTTCTAATCTGTATTACCCAACTATGTCCAATTTTTACAGTAGAACTTAGTCAAATACCTCCACCATACTTTATATTTTCAAGTCATGTTACTTCTTAAATGCAGATCTCAAATCAACTGAAAATAATTTTTTTTGTACTTCTTGAATGTTCAAACTTCACAAAGTTTCACTATTTTTTAAATAATTTTTCAAGACAATTTAGTATGTATTCTATATAATTGATATAATAAATATATCACTTATGTAATAGGTCAAAACAAGAGTAAAGCTGAATTTTCTGGACAAAATTGCAAAGTTCTGGGAGCTTCAGGTGGGCTGTTACTTAATAATATTAGCATTTTGGCCCTGGTCCCATTTCAATTTTGATCATGATTATCATCATCGTTATCATAATCATCATCATCAACATCAACATCATCATTATATCATCACCATAATCATCATCACAATCATCATCATCATCATTATCACCATCATCATTATCATCATGATCATCATCATCACCATCATCATCATATCATCATCATCATCATTTTCATCATTATTATCATCATCATCATCATGGTCACATCATCATAATCATCATCATCATCATCATCATCATAATCATCATCACCATCATCACCAACATCACAAGCATTATCATAATAATCCTTATAATCATTACATAATCATTATTATCATCATCATTATCATCACCATCATCATCATCATCATCATCATCATCATCACCACCATCATCATCATCATTATCATCACCATCATCATCATCATCATCATCATCATTATCATCATCATTATCATTATTATCATCATCATCATTATCATCATCATCATCATCATCATCACCACCATCATCATCATCATTATCATCACCATCATCATCATCATCATCATCATCATCATCATTATCATCATCATCTTCATTATCATCATCTTCATCATCATCATCATCATCATCATCATCATCATCATCATCATCATCATCATCATCTTCATCATCATCATCATCATCATCATCATCATCATCATCATCATCATCATCATAGCTCTCCTTGCATCTCTTCTCATCCCTTTTCTAGATATCCTTCTCTATTTCTATAATTCAATGTTCAAATTTGGTAAGATTTGATTTCCTTTTAGGGGTCTGCTTTGAAGATTCCAAATGTGGATAAAAAGCCATTAGATTTACATTTACTGCACAAGGTTAGTTCCCAATATTGAACTAAATATCAGCAGGTTTTTACCTGCTAAGAAATTATTTGATGGTACACCACCAAACACAATAATAATTTTTGAATGCCACAGAAAAACAGAGATCATTGTAGCACAGATAAGAAAAATTTTATGTCTCCACCTTAAAACAGTTTAATTAGATGTAAAAATCAACTAAGTGCTAGCTACTAATAATACAATTATGATAAAACTGCTTTACTATCACAGTAATACTACTTAATCACAGTGTTTGTAGGAGGGCATAGAACAAGACAGGGTGGTACCACAGTGTGTAAGTTCAGACACATTCTTCTTGAGACGTCATGGAAACGGAAAGTTAAGTTGAAAACCAGTTACTGCTGTCTAGAAACTAGAAAGAATAATGCAAATAACGGAGCTATAACATAAGTTTTTTTCTTTATTATGCCTTATGTTTATTATTGTTTACCCTTGCATCCAATTCCATTTTTTGTGTCCGGAACATTTTAATGGCCCTGTCGATATCCTCTGAGCAATGCCCCCCTATCAATGTTTATAATAGCTCCTTCGGGTCTGTAATGCCCTTGGATTGATTATTTAAATTGTCATCAAACAGGCTGTCCAAGAAGAAGGGGGATTTGAAGATGTCACAAGGCAAAGAAGGTGGAGCAAGGTAGCACAGAAGGTAATTATTATTATGATTACCATGATAGTTTTTAGCCCCTGACTAGCTCAGAAAGTATTGAATCAAGGCCTTGTTCTGTTTTTGGTGCAGGCCGTTTTATCGAGAAAACAATAAAGAAAGACGAATCTTTCATGGCACTAGAAAGGGTCCATTTTTGACGATTTGGCGAGATAGAAGTTTTGTGTTGTACAATGAAACTTAATATAATATGATGGCATTAGTAAGTGTCCTCTTCTCCTTATTCTCTTTCTTCGTCTTCTTCTTCTTCTTCAGCTTTCCCATTCTCGTATGGGGGCGCTGTTCCACGCTAGTCTCTTCCATTCATTTCTATTTCTCCCTTTGCTCATACACTTTCTTTTCTTTCATGTTTTCCTTTTGATTGTCTTTCCATCGTTTGGTATCCTTGTTTTGGAAATTTAAGCTGATGGAGTTCTGTGTTGTTGACGTTTATGTATTCTGATCCCTGAATCAGAGAGTTGTACCACCTGTTTTTCTTTGTTACCCGTACAATGGAACTGTTTACTTCTTTGCAACTATCGTATCTTGTTTTGTGGATGTGTGGCTGCTCCTTATCTGTATTCGACACGTTTTGTTGTCTAGAGACTATCCGGGGTGGTGCTCGGAGATATCGTAACGTGTGGTTGAGGCTATGGTAGCTGTGGTCGAGGTTATCGTCACCTGTGGTCGAGGCTATCGTCATCTGTGGTCGAGGCTATGACGCAAAATTACCAAAAAGCCTGTTTAGCTGCGGCCTATTTTTATAAACTCGCTCTAAAAAAGAGAGTTGGCCACAAACTGCGTTATTCAAAAACGAATCCTTGCTTATTATAGAGTTGGAACTAGGCCCCACTACACGTAGCCCCCTTATCTTTGAGGAAAGGTGAGCATTCTGATTAAGGTTGGGCCTTTTGAGGAAGGTTAAGTATTTTGATGACGGATAGACACTTTGAGGATAGGGTAGGCATTTTAGGAACGATAAGCAATTTGTGCAAAAGGTAAGCACTCTGATAAAAGTTAAGCCCGTTGAAGAAGATTGAACATTTTAATGAAGGTAAGGCACTTTGAGGATAGGTTGAGCATTTTGAGGAAAGACCTACACTTTTAGGAATGGTAAACACTCTGATTAACGTTAAGCCCGTTGAAGCAGGCAAGGCACTTTCAAGAAGGTTGAGCATTTCCGAGAACTATGCATTTGCAATTGCAAATTAAACTCATTCCAATGGCTAGAATTAGTCAAACGTTTGTCCGTTCTCGCAATTATGCGAATTTTCTTTGTTGTTTATAATTAAGTCTAGCGTCTTTAATCTTTAATTTTTTCTGATAGATGGGGTTCAAACACACTGAAGGTAGAGGCTATCCCATGTTGCGGAGTCATTACGAAAAGATTCTCTTTCCTTTTGACGTGTTTAGGTCCGGAGCAATGACTGGTGATGTCTTGGTAGGTGTTTTGAAATTTCAAATTTCCAATTTCCTAATTTTCTTTCATTTGATTGGTATAAAATTAGAGTGTTTTAAGAAACTCTTCGATTGGCCACTGTAAAATGCTGTGTACGACTCATATATGACTCGTACTGTCAGTGGCGTAACGCACGGTGTGCACCTTTAAGCGCAAAACTAAGGGCCCCCAAACAATGGGGCCTCCACGAAATTTTGTGAGAAATTCTTTTGGATCTAGGCGTCCCTTAATAATTGTTATGTTGGTGTTAGTTAATGTTGTTTAAAAATTGCATGGAAAACATTTATGCAGCTAAGGGTAATTTCGGGCTCAGTCTGTAAACTTGATTTGCAAAAAATAGGGGCCCCAAACCACTACTTTGACTAAGGGTCCCACACTGCTCCGTTACGCCACTGCATACTGTATGCCAATCTTTGATTGATTGTTATAAAATATCCTATGCGACTCATAAAAGACTCGTATACGATTCCTTCCGTGTGGCAATTTTGGACTCATTGCTATAAAACGTCGTATACGACTCATATTTGACACGTCCCTCATGCATTCTTACCAAATTGTTATAATATTGTTCACCCTTCTTATAATTTATACGACATCGTATGCGACGTGCTACAAGACATCCAATACGACTCATTTACCCCTAATAATTTACGAATCTCTGTCATATACACAGCTCTATTAATTCACATGCAAAAAACTCTTCGCCTATATAAACACGCTGCAATGCTCTCTTATCCTATGGATTTGTACTCGTTGTTGCTACCATCCTTCCTTCTTTTACCAATTCATAATTCGTGCACATTGTAAATAATAACTAGCGAACTTAGTTAACTATTAATATTTTCTATTTAAATTCTAAAACGTGTCTTAAAGATTAAGCCTTTGCCCGAAGTAATGAACAAATAAAACGATTCTTTAACTCTATTTAATGCAAGTTAAGATACAAAAAGTGAATGTAACATCACTGTGCGGCTGCATTGTAGAGAAGTCCCACTGAATGAGTTTCTTTCGTGAATCAGAGATTGCCAAATTTAAAGAGGGATTCCAAGCTCCTAGAGACTTGACTGAAATGAAGAAATTACACTCTATATAGATAAAAACACCCAAAATTTGCATGTTTTCTATGTTTTTCATGGAAAGACAATTGAAGAGGGACCCACTATCCTTCTGATGCACGCCGCCATTTTTAATGTAGGAGTATTTGACGTCATCGATACACACTTAACCTTTTCATCCACTGAGGTACCATTTGGCCCCATGACTTTCAGCGAGAATTGATTATTTCTTAGAAGGAAGAGACTAATTCCTGCAATATTTGGATACACCAGCTTCTAATGCATTCGTTAAGATTCTTCGCTAGAACATTATCAATTCTGGTACCCCCTTGTAATCCGAGCAGACGCTTTGATGTTACGGTACAGCTGTATGATAAACGGGGGTGAAAGGGTGTAAGCGAATCGAAGGAAAAGATCTTCACTTGAGTAGAAAACATTTTTTGTGGGGCGATTATGTCACGAGCCTCGTTCTCATTGATGAAATGGCGGCTTCCAAGTAAGGTCAAAGCTATTCCAAAGAATTGTTCTGAAATAGTCGCGAAAACACATAATAAATGTCCAATGTGTTATGATATCTGTTTGTATTCATTATCTATAACACAATTTATTGGAAATCCAGAGTTCCTCTTGAAATCTTGCCAAGACTTTTCCTTACGTAGTCTATCTTACGTCACAACCAGGAGAACCAAAATAGACAAAAGAGGCAGGGAAAATATGGAGATGGTGATTATAAACCGAGCTCAAAAGCGAGAATGTCAAGGATGAAAATAGAACAAGAGTACTTCGATATAAATGTAAGCTTCAAATAACTAGTTAGTTTTACTGATAATATATAATGAATGAATTCTCTACTTACTTTCTGATATTCAATAATGCCTCAGATTTTAAGCTAAATAAGAAAACCATTCCGTGGAAGCTTCTCCCACCGGCATATATTTTGATGAGTTACTTGAACTTTAAACTGATCGTCTTTATCTCAGGATATTCTCGGCTTCAGAAAACTTTATATAAAAAGCAACGCTTGATTTTATAAGATATATTGAGCCTAATTCTTAATGAATTAAGTCGCCATTAACTAGATTGAATTAAAACTAACAAAAATAATCTTAAAAACCATAAAATGATGGATAAGGTGACTCCCATGCACGACTCTTAAGTAAAAGAAGTACCTGGCAGCGATTAAATTTGTACGCACTTAAGTGAAAATATATTTCGTTGGATGGGCGGTTCCTTCCTCACTTTCTTGAGCCTTCTATCCCTACTAGCCATATCCTGTTTAATGAACCGGCAGGCATCTTAACTTGAGACTATGGTCCTGATTATGGGTCGCGTTTGGATTCGAACCCTTGACCCTGTATTGTCAGGCGCTCTAACCAATTGTCTGCTTTGTCGCACCATCGCAGGACCTGACCGTATCGAACTATAAGACACTTAAACGCTATCCCTGTTAATCAACGGCTCTGTAATCGTGTTCATCGTTTATAGCATTTTGTTTTTTTGCACTACATTATATAAAATTTTATTTTAACTTCAAATTTACAATTTTTTGACAAAATGATAAGTAAATTTATAAACCGACAAAAATACGCACAAGCTAGAACATAAATCTGTATAATAAATGATAAGATAAATAATAATGAATGATAGATAATTGATAGATAAATATTCATGATTATTATTACTAAATTGATTCAACCTTTTTGTGATTATTGAATCTTAATGTTTTAATCAACATACTACTAGTATTTATTTTACGCGAACATTTAAAAATATTAACAATCCTTTTCAATGTTTAAGGACCTGGATCTTGAAAACAATAAAGAATTCCAAAAACTAAAATTTGCTGCACCTGGTCCCAAAATGTATGATACAAAACAAATCAAAACCGAACCAGGTATGTTCCAAGTACCATGTTTAGGTACCAATATTTCTTTTTTAGTTCTATGTACCTTTGTGCATTGCGAAGAAGCAATAGTGTGCGTAAGCGAGAATTTGTTGTCCAATGCAGAAACGCTTATGTTTTTAATGTATAAGAGCAGAAGTTACTGTTTACGATGCAAGTAGCACTCCCAAAAAGGACTGAAAAAATGATTACCCTTGAGCTACGCATATTTAGTATCAGACAACACACCACGGTATTATAGGTAAACCGCGTTTGTAATAACAGACCTTTTAGAAGATGCAGGTACCTTATTGTCCTAACAAATGTGCGACGAATTGCAACAATTGACCTCAACGAGAATTATTCCCTCATGGTTACAGTTTTAGACAGCAGTTTCTTTATCCCTTCACCTCTGGGGGGAGTAAATGGCTCTTGATCTTCAGCTAAAATTAGGCATTTCTTAGCAGTGAGGGTTCTTTCTACTATTCATTTGTAGTTAAACATCTGCAAGGTCTCTTAGCTCCAACATCATAAATTATAGCACCCCCCTCTTTGCAATCTGACCAAACATATTAGTTGGTAACCCACAACTGTATCATCGCCGGGAATGAAAGGTCTAATAAATAAAAGCCTCTTAAGCGCGGGTTTTGGTGTAATGCGCTGTTATGGTCTCGCTACTGTTCTCAACTCTGCTCTCTTTTTACGTTGGTAGATGCAGATATTCGACCAATGGCCAAAGGTAAAGGTCGCTACGACCCTAAATCAGACATAAAAGAAGTTAGAGAGCTCACGAGGCGGAAACCTGGTAGAACGACAAGAGAGAAAAAGCCATTGTCGAATTTCACGGTACGTTGTCATTATAAAATAAAATAATGAAGCTTATACCTCAAAGCAAGGACTTTCGTCATTCTGTCTTTTGAAGCCTCTTAATTCGAATTAAGACGTTTCATTCGAAGCTCTTTTGTTTGAATCGAGATCTTTCATTCGAAGCTTTGTTATTCGAATTTAAAACTTTTCATTTTAAGTTCATTTGAATTAAGATCTTTTATTCGAAGCTTTCTAATTCGCATTAAGATCGTTCATTCGAAGTTCTTTTGTTCGAATCAAGATCATTAATTCGAAGCCTTTTCGTTTGTGTCTTTCCCATTCTAAGCTTTCATTAACATACCGCACACATTGCCCCTTTTCAGAAGGTTTCAGAAGGTTTTTCTAGTAGTCCTCGGTAGCTGTTTATATTTTTCCAAGGATCGCATCTTACTCGATCAAGATGACAAAATATTGAGCTTTGATTGGACAGTGGGATTGATATGTCACTGGACGTATTAGCAAGCAATGTGTGATCAAGTTCCCTATCATTTAACAAGTATCAAATGAATAACTACAATGTACAGCATGATAAAATATATTTGGAACTTTTCGTTCATCATCAGTTAAAATCTCACAACAAGTAAACAGGTACTTCTTTATACAAAATGCTATAGCAAACAAGAGGTCCCAAGAGAATATAAAGAAAGGTAATCCTTAACTGTATCTCTTTTTACTGTATCTTGATAATTAACTCTTTGTTCCTAAACTCTCTTTTGTGTTCAGTTCCGGTTTTAGATCCCTGATGTATAAGGCTTCCAAAGTAAGCAGATGATCGAGACTTGTTATTGTATCTATAACTATTATTGTCATTTTTCGTTTAGGTTGATGATTATATGTGTCAAGTATGTGACAGAGGTGATTCAGAAGAGAGCATGCTTCTTTGCGATGGTTGCGACTCTTCATACCACACATTCTGCCTTATTCCACCACTGTCTTCAGTTCCGCCTGGCGATTGGAGGTGTCCACGTTGTGTGGCGCAGGTATGATGATTTGGAAACGTATTATTGTTATTTTATTTGTATTATCATTATTAATATATGTAATAAACAGACAAGCCAATTGTACACTGCCTTCTATTAGTGAGCTGTATGATTGTAGTATTAATTTGATTTGAAATAACATGAGAGTTTAAAAAAAAATTACTTATATTCTTTTTATTACATAATCTTTACAGATCTCCCGGGCTTCCTTTCTCCATCTATAATCTCAGGTGATTCTCTACGCCCAGACCTCTTAACAACTACAAATAACAAGCTTTTCATACTTGAGTTAACAGTAGGATTTGAAACAAACATGATATTAAACGCTGAATGCTAACGTGCTGAATACGAATCGCTAATCTCTAGACTAGCCTTTTGCTACAGCTCTGTTGCATTTGTAATAAATAAGAAGCTTTTCATACTTGAGTTAACAGTAGCATTTGAAACAAACATGAACGTAAACGCTGAATGCTAACGTGCTGAATACGAATCACTAATCTCTGGACTTGCCTCTAGCTACAGCTCTGTTGCATTTGTAGATCTTTCTATTGGTTCAATCAGCATTTTATGTCTTTCCTCTCAGTCTTTTATAGAAATGTGTAGCGAACTAAGTTTCGACAAAATAAATCTCTCCATTTCTTGCTCAACAAACTTTCCCAACTAAGTCATACGAACAACTTACTTTATATTTTGCCGTAGAAACAATGAATAGAATGATCATGACCTTTATTTTATAAGAATTGCTTAACTTTTTCTTCTATTTTCTATCAATTTTGATCGTTGTAAGTTGGCATACATCCACAGACTTCCTATATAGTGAGGTTTGTGTTGTAGTAGTTAATTATTATTTTTATTACTTTTATTTTGGCTAACAAATACAGAGCCTTCTGTTTGGGGCTACTATTTGCAGCACGTTGTGTGTACGGGTCTAAGCACGTCAGAAATCACGCACCATTTTTCATTACAGGAATGCAGCAAACCTCAAGAAGCTTATGGTTTCGAACAAGCAAAGACCATTTATTCGCTTCGAGAGTTTGGCATGATGGCTGACAGATTTAAAGAAGAATATTTTGGCGTTCCTGCTCATGTAAGTTGTTGTTTGATAGAAAACAGGATTAGAGCAGAGTTCAGAATAAAGGCCGCGTTATGGTAAGCGCTATCGTTTGCGTCTGCGTGCTTACGCTTGCGTTTTGGTAATTTTAGCGTAAGTGTTTGGTAAGCAGCTAAGATGTGTTAGGTTTTGATGTTAGTATGCGATAAGGGGAAGAATGGTTGGAAGTGAAGAGCGAAGTTATTGTTTTTGTACACTGTTATCTGTCCATGCTTTGCTTCTCAAATTTTTATCTAAAGATCCCTGTACATTATGTTTCAGGAGGTACCAACAGAGATAGTGGAAGATGAGTTCTGGAGACTTGTTAGTTCATTAGATGACGAGGTTAGTTCATTTAACGTTATGCCTGAAGTTTCGTTCGATGAGTTCCGTAATCAGCTGCAAGACATGAAAAATATTGCACGCGGAAAATTATTTCCGGACAAACTTATATACATTTTGAGGTGCAATAGAATATTTAATCCTTCCTAAGAATTTCTTTTTTCAGAGGGCTCGCTAGGCAGGTGCTGCAATAAGAGCTACATGAGTTGAACCCATTAGTTTTGTCAAATAAGATTGCGAGTAAATTGCAGTAAACCTCTATTGATGTGCATTCTATTTGCAACTTTTTTATCAACGTACTCTGAAAGAAACATTTAACCTAATCCATTCCTTTTTACTTAATGCCATTAGTAAGATGGACGCCAAGGGTTACTCTGTGTTTCTACTTGGCTTTAGCTACATGGCAAGAGAAAAACCTGTGTTAATTGGTCATCTTTTATTACTTAAAGTTAATTGGTGATCTCATTGCACAGGGACAGATACTAACTTTCAGGTGTACAAATAGCAACTGTAAAGCGTGCTAGGGAGTTATGTGACAGTTTATAGGAAATGCGGATCTCTTTCTTAATTTTATGTGACTCTTGATTCAACTAAGTTTTACTTGAAGCACTCTGCAACACATTACAACACTCCCTGCGACACTCTTCAACACTCTCTGCAACACATAACAACACTTAACAGCACTTTACAACACTCTCTCTGCAACACTCTTCAACACTCTCTGCAACACTTTTCAGCACTCTCTGCAACACATTACAACACTCCCTGCGACACATTGCAACACTTAAAATCATACTCTATCTGCAACACATTACAACACTCCCTGCGACACATTATAACACTCTTCAACACTCTCTTTACAAATTGCAGTAAGATGCGATCATTCAGAACTGTTAATGATTGATTTCAACCTTCTGCAAAATTGTAAAACGATAGTAGAGAAATTATGTTCAGAAGATTCTTATCCTCCACAACATGCGCACATTATGAGATGCAAATGAACTCATCGCCGTGTAATTACTATTGCACACCCATCTCTTCTCCTTCATGATTTTCTGTTCGTTTTCCAAAGGTTGTTGTAGAGTATGGTGCTGATTTGCATACTTTTGACCATGGATCAGGATTTCCGACTCGAAATACCACTGACGATCCAGACGACGAGGTACAGAACTAAATTCAAATTTTTATTCAAATAGTAACATTTTGAATAATGATGTGATTGGTCGATTATCTATTGTCTGGTAAAAACTTTCAAATTTTTATTCAAGCTTTATTCAAATTTTTTGTTCGAACACAATTTTCAATCCCTTCTTTTCATTGGTCAAAAGTATGTTGGATTAATTGATTCAAATTTTTTGATTGGCTTAAGGATTGATAGTGATGATTGACGATTATGTGAATGTATGATTGATTGATTTATACACCATGAGCTAACTTTTGTATGATGTTGTTATTCAAGAAATCTTTTTCCATAGAAATACATTAAATCATGGTGGAATCTGAACAACCTTCCAGTTCACGAAAAGTCTGTCCTAGGCCACATTAATGCAGACATTTCTGGAATGAAGGTAAGAAATATTTACAAACAAAATGCAAAAGCTATGTTATTTTAGCACCGGTTTTTGCCTTTTTGTCTAACTATAGGAAGCTGCTTCGTTCAATATCCCGCCTTTTCGATTTTAGATACCTTGGATTTATGTTGGCATGTGTTTTTCAAGTTTTTGCTGGCATATCGAAGATCACTGGAGCTATTCTATTAACTACTTGCACTGGTATGTTTCATTTTTGAAGACTTAATACTGAATTCTTTTACCCCCGGTGATAATGTATCTGCACAGTAAATCAAAGGCACTCTTCTGATTGCTAGGGGGTTCAAGAGCTGATAATGTTTGAGCAAAGAATCTCTATGAATGTTTGAAGTATGTGCATCCAGGGATTGAATGGATTAGACTCCCCCTTTAAAGAAATAACCAATTCAAAGGGTGATATGGTCCCTTCAGAGAAGATTAATAGATGATATGGCTCCTTCAGAGAAGAGTAAAGGGTGATATGGACTCTTTAGAGAAAATCAAAGGGTGATATGGTTCCTTTAGAGATGAAAGGGTAATGATAAACAACTTGTTTTACAGGGGTGAGCCAAAGACTTGGTATGGAGTGCCTTGCCATGCAGCTGAACAGTTCGAGTCTGTCATGAAAGAAGCAGCTCCGGAATTATTTGAAGCCCAGCCTGATCTTCTACATCATCTGGTCACAATCATCAACCCAAACACTCTAATGAACGCGGATGTTCCGATCGTGAGAACAAACCAATACGCCGGAGAATTTGTTGTCACTTTTCCACGTGCCTATCACGCGGGTTTCAATCAAGGATATAATTTCGCAGAAGCAGTTAATTTCTGTCCGGCCGACTGGGTAGGTTTTGCTATATCAAAAGTTTCCATAAATAACTATATATAACATTAATAAACTATACCACAAAGTAATTATTAAATATTCAACAGATACTCAGGAAAAAACTTGAACTTATAAAACATTGTGACTTGGATAACTGATGAAGACGCAAGCCAAAACGTTTTAAAAGTTGAAGTTTTTTTCCGGAGTATCATATATATATAGATAAATATATATGAATTCAAATAGGCACTGGCTGACATGGAGTATAAATACTAACCATAAGGGTGCTAACAATTGTAAATTTTAAGTCTCGACCTGGGAATCGAACCCCGTTCGCCGTCACCGGAGTCAAGCAACCAATCCACTATTTAATCAATGAGGCAATAACTGACATGGAGTATATATACTAACCATTAAGGTGCTACCCAATTGTAGAATTTTTAGTCTCGACCGGGGGATCGAACCCGCGCTCACCACATTCGGAGTCATACGACCAATCCACTGCGCCACACAGGACGATCTATAGATGTTGATGCTATTGCCACTATATATATATTTACATTTTCTAAAAGCCGAGTTGATTCAAGAACCAAAGTTCTTAGAGGTTTGTTTTTCTAGTTTTGATTTGATTCGTATTTGATGATTATTATCATTGTTTGCAGCTACCGATTGGTCGAAAATGCATCGATCACTACAGAGTGATGGGACGTTGTCCGGTATTTTCACACGAAGAACTTGTTTGCAAAATGGCGTCCAACCCTGATGAATTAGACTTAGACCTTGCTAAATCGGTTTATGAAGACATGGAAGCCATGGTTAAGGAGGAGGTCTATTTGCGTGTCGAATTAAAGCGCAAAGGAGTTTCTGAGGTCGAAAGAGAGGCTTTTGAACTCCTACCAGATGACGAGAGGCAGTGTTGTATCTGCAAATGTACCTTGTTTTTCTCTTGCATCACTTGCTCATGTCGTAATGACAGAATGTCGTGTCTGTATCATGCCGATGAACTCTGCCCGTGTGGAATTATGAAGAAGTCAATAAGATACAGATACACGTTGGAAGAATTACCATCAATGCTAGGCCGGTTAAAGAAGCGTGCTGAATCCTTCGATAATTGGTGTCAGGACGTAAAAGCCGTGCTAGATTGCCAGCCTGAAGATAAACACGGTAAATTTCTTTATTTTGCTCACAAAATTCGGTTTCTTTGGCCCATTTTGACAAAAAGCATCTTAATTTTGCATACAAATGCAGTAAATCTGTGAATTTTGCTCACAACATTAGGTTTGCTTGACCCATGTCCCTTTTATTTAGAATGAAGCGATTTGACTGAAATTATCTACTTTTTTAAGAGTTTTCCGAACTGAAAGAGCTACTCACTGAAGCGGAACAGAACCAATTCAGTGAATGTGATTTTTTGGATCGACTTAAGGTGGCTGTGACTGAAGCTGAACAGTGTGCTCAGGTTGCAACACAACTGTTTGTAAAAAAGCATAAAACCAGGTAAGATATTAAAAGCATTCATCGCTTCTTATTGATTACTAGCTTCTCTGTTACGCTAGTATGTTAGGCAAACATTAACAGACTCACAATGCAGGATGAGTGTCGAATGCCAAGCAGCGTTTTAAAAATGATTGAAACATCAAAGAATTATTTGTAAACCACTTAGCTGGAATGGTTTATTCAAAATAACAGAAAAAAGCAGTAGTTTTGCATTTTTGAAATTTCATAATAGCAAAAGAGTATTTAGCTTTGACGAATATTTGTTTCTTTAAAAGTAGCTTGGTTCAAAATTATTTCTCTTCAATTAATAATCCTATAATGAAATTTAACATAAGTATGTTATATCAAAATATAAGTGCATATATAATAAAATATAATAAAATATAAGTATGCAGTTAATGAAATTAATTACAGTTTCATATCATTTCATTAAGAAATTTACAACATCTGAAATAATATAAAATATACAATAATAATAATATCATTATTTTTATAAGTAGTTTCCGGTGTTAAGAGTGATTCCAATATATTATTAAGGTTGCCCTATAACTCTTCCAGGCACAGCAGCGGATCAAGTCCAGGACCGAAGCTAACACTTGCTGAGCTGAAAGACTTTGTGACTCAAGTCAACAGTTTATCGTGTGTCATCAAAGAAGCAAGACTAGTCTCAGTGAGTACCTTACTGATTATAGATGATTGGCTCCCTACAATGCTACCCATTCGCAGCCCCAATGCCCCACCAAATGCATACCCCATAGCAAGCTAATTCAGCTACCGATATGCGTTCCAAATATTTCTCTCAATTTAACAAGTTAAGTGGAGAAGAAAATAAAATGGTACCTACCGGATTATCGAGAAATACTTGCGACGATGCAGTGGCGGACGCTTGGGCGAATATTGGGGGGGGGGGCAAGCCTATTGTTTTGGAAGCATTACATCACACATTTCAATTGTTTTAGAACAAAAGACTATTGCCTTCCAAAATATTGGGGGCCATCGCCACCCCCCTCGCCCCCCCCCCCCCCCAGTGTCCGCCACTGCGACGATGTATAGAAGTAATGTAGAAAAGAAACAACGCAAACTGGCAGAAGTACACAGCAAATATAACAAAACAATGATTAGATCTAAAATTTCGCCGTGGTATACAGGGCTTACATACGAAAGCATTTGTATTTGATTTGAGTAGTCCATATAGTGTATATGTGGGGCAGTGGATTGGTCGTGTGACTTCGAATGTGTTGGGCGCGGGCTCGATACCCCCATGGTCGAGACTAAGAATTTGCAATTGGGTAGCACCCTTATGGTTAGTATTTGTACTCCATAACAACTATTGCCTAATTGATTGAATATATATAAATGTAGTCTATCAGCTTTGAAAAAGTCGCAAAAAATATTAAATTATTTTAACATTGACTTTTGCTATCAAAATTTTACCTTTATTTGTATTCTGTTTCATTGCAGGGTCTTCTTAATCAAGTTGAAAATTTTCAGTACGAGGCTTCTTGCATTCTCGAAGAGTCGTCAAACGATTTGCAAAAGCTAACAGAATTATTGGAGCAAGGCCAATCACTTGACATTGATCTCCCTGAACTAACCAGCATCAAACAGGTTAATAATTCCACTTCCATTTCATTCTTTTCGTTTATACGCAAAAAAAATACGAAAGCATTTGTATTTGATTTGTCGATTTCCAGTTGCCATGGCACGCAAGAATCAGTCAAAACGGATTACGATTTGTTATATCTGTAAACCTGATCAGATACATTCCCGCGTATAGGTAAATATAAAGTATAGATCGTTAAGTGATATTTATTGCCGACGCATGAAATGATAAGGACAGGAAGGTCGAAGCATGGTTTATAACTGTTTTAGTTGACTTTAAAAGTGTGTCAAATGAGTATGAAATAATATTTTATATATTATTTCAACGATATGCATAGTAACTATAAACTTTTGTGTGTGTAGTGTTTTCATCCGTGCGATAATAATGATTGTCTTTCACCTTCTCTACGTTTTATATTCTTGAATTGTGTAGGAGCTCCGTAGCGCGAAATGGATGGAGGCAGCAAATTCGGCATTAGAATGTGAAGAAAACATATCATTAGATGATCTGCGTGATTTAATTGATCAAGGAATGAAGCTTCATAGAAAGCAAGGTATGATTCGCTTTTGATTAAGCGATTAATCGTCCTTGTGGATAGTGATTTTGTGATCATGGTTCAGTTGAATATGTAGAGACCTATTTTGCATTTCTCACGAGAAATATCGTTGACTGAATGAATCATTCATTTATTGTTTAATGTATATGAATTTCAATTTTATGATTAGGGTTTTATTTTTTATGATCATAAAAATCATTATAATTACTTTTTTTCTGATGTTCGATGATTAACTTTGCCTTGTCTTTTAAAGATCGGACACCAATGATAATTTGATTTTGCAATTAATTTTCGATAGTTTAGTTAACCTATTACTTTTTAACGATTTCAGTGCTAGAAAAGCCTCTTCGAGAGCTCAAAGAGCTTCTTTTCAAAAGTGATCGATGGGAGGAGAAAGCCAAATTATGCTTGCAGACAAAGTGAGTCTTTTTTAAAGCGAAATTTAGTTCGCGATTATCTGTTATTACTCTAAAGCCGCTCTGTATGACAGGGTGAAATATAAGTGAATTTATTTAGATAGTTATAAATCGAATATTTTTCTATAATATATCGCTTTATTTTTCACTGTTTGCACTGTCCTGTATTTGTTCACTCATCAAATTTTATCTTAACATTGTTTTGGACTACCAAGCGGCCTATTTCTGAGTATATTCAATTTTTTCGTTGTTAGCTTCTTTTCCTTTAAAGTACTTTATCATTAACTTTCCTAATGATGTATCTTTTCTTTAATGCCATGAATGCTCACCGAAGCTTACTCATACTTTTTGCTCCAGGCCAAGACATGCAAGTAGCACAATCGAGGCTATTGTAAACGAGGCTTCAAAAGTTAAAGTGATTCTGCCGAATGTAATCACGTTGCATGAGTCACTGGAGAAGGCTCGTGATTGGTCAGAGAAAGTGGATAGAATTCAAGTGAGTTTTAGTAAACAGTATTCGCGTTGGTTAAGAACTTTAAAAATAGCAGTACTTTACTAGATATTGGATTGTCTGAAGAATATATTTGAGGTTTCGAGATATCAGATTAGCAACAGTATTTTTTGCTGGTGGCTTTTTTTGAAATGAATTATCCACTCGTGAAGCCTCATTCAAATCTAGACCCGCAGGATGGTTTTGATCATTTTTAAACTTCTTCTCTACAAAATACAAATAAACTAATATGTTGCATTATCTATGCATCTCCGGATAGCCAAACGATAGTTTTATTTGGATCTGGCGGGAACTTTTTCCCGAACGCCGTCAGGCTTACAGAAAGGAATACTTTCGCGGTAAAATTTCTAACAGATTGTCACAGCTCTTGAAATGTTTCCACCGTACTGCTCTCTCATTCTTTGTTGACCAGATGGAGAGTCCATAGCTTTATCTGTTAAATTTAATTCCTCGATTGCTTTTTTAGAGTGACGAGAATTATCCATACCTAGATGTATTAGAAACGCTAGTAGCTCGTGGTAGACCTATTCCCGTGCGGTTGGAGCAACTACCGCAAATGGAATCTCAAATCGCCGCTGCACGCGCGTGGAAAGACCGCGCGGCAAGGACGTTCGTCAAGAAAGGATGTTCGCAACCGTTGCTTGAGGTAGTTCATTTATATAACTTCAATAATTAAACGAAACAGGTGCGGGAAATTAAATTTGTTTTCATTTATGTAATGTTTAAGTCATATTTTTTCTGCAAAAATCTCTTTTTCAGACTAATTTTAGTTACTTACCAACACCAAACACTGTATTTTTGCATCTTCTCCCTTTTTCATCCAATCCTCATTAAAATGTTAAATTCATTGTTCAAATCACTCGTGGTTTTATTTAATCTAAATTTCAGCAATTTAGAGACGCAATGCGAAGTTTGTATGGATGACTCAGATACCAGACCTAAGGTTCTTAGATGTTTCCTGTGTTTTCATAATGTGCTGTCATTCAAAAACTAAAACTACGCCAATGATTACGACGCTGAGTGGCAAGAATCCCGGTTGTTCGACGGCACAGCATAGCAGAGATGGCCGCATGTGCGACTCGTTGCTTTGTGCCAGAGTTGATGCCATGTTGATTTCTCAGGACCACCGTTGAACCTAGATTCAAAGCATAATCACCGTTAAGCTTAACCACCCTTTTTCATGATATCTTAAGGCCAATTTTATAAATCTCAGTATTTCAAACTTTTAGAAACTGCAGTGCAATGGGAATGCACTTTTTTACGTCCCGATGCCTTATTTTTCAACGATCCATCGAATTTTTCCGTCACCAGATATCTAATGTTGATGCTGGTTATGTTATATACATGTAATGTTGTAATGTTAAATTGTATATTGCGTATAAATGATGATTAAAACGTTTAGCTAGTAATTTTATATTAGTTAGTTGTAATTGTTAGTGAGTTTAAGATTTAAAGTTTTTTGATCTTCGTTCGATTTCAGTTGATAACACCTCGCAAAGACATTGGCAAGCCGTCTACTTTCACCAAAGTGAAGAAAAAGAAAGATCGCGATGGCAGAGACAAGAAAGAAAGCAAAGATAAAGACGGTGAAATGGATGTTGATTTGATTAACCTTGACAATTACGTAGCTGCTGATCCTATTACCCGTCTGCAACAATTGAAGGAGGAGAGGAGAGTCGAGAAAGAGCTTATTATGAACGCGAGGAAAGAAAATTTACGGCATATCAAGGAAGAGATCGCGCTTGGACCGTACTGTGTCTGTCGCAAGGGAATCGAAGGATTCATGATTAGATGCTGTTTGTGTTATGACTGGTTCCATAGCTCCTGCGTTGCGCTGCCTAAGACAGTTAACGGTAAAACCATAAGCAAGAACCAGACTGCGTTTGAAACCATGAAAGAACTGAAATACATGTGCCCACTTTGTGCCCGAACCAGACGGCCTCGGTTAGAGACGATATTGAGCTTGCTTGTCTCGCTTCAGAAGCTTCCTGTGAGGCTGCCAGAAGGAGAAGCTCTGCAGTTCTTGATTGAGAGGATAATGCAGTGGCAGGAGAAGGTGAAGCCAGTGTTGAGAGACACTCGCGTGCAGAAGCTACTGCAGAATATGAAGCCACGGTCCGAGTCGAGTAGTAGCAATGCTATCAGCTCAACGCAAATTACATTTAAGAGGTTAGAAAGTGAACAACCCCATGTAGAGAGAGGGATTTTTGAAAAGGACATTCTGGCCAAAAATGAAAATAATACTGACGATAACATACAAGATGTAGAAGAGATCGATTCTTTACCCATTATCAGGCCCAGAGAGGCCCCTGCACCGAACGAACCTCGGCCTCATGGTGCGCATAAGAATGTAGATGATTCTCTTAGCCTAGAATGTGAGGAGGAGATGACGGAGAGCCCAAAGTCTGCGGGATCCAGGGATGAATTCAAAGACGGTGTCATAGATCTGGAGGATCCTAAAAAGTCGGCGTTAGTGAGACAATCTCGCCCACAAACTCCTGTAGACGTATGTGATGTATCAGAAGATGTGTCATTGAGTACGGAGCATGTGATTAAAAGGAATAAAGGGGAACTGGATGATACTTTTGTGGATGAAATAGAGAATTTGTTAATGGAAGGAGATTTGCTTGAAGTGACCATGGATGAAACACAACAATTGTGGATGGTACTACAAAGCGACAGACCTTTATTGCCTGAGGATTGCAAGATAATGGTACGTATGAAATCCATAAAGATTCTGCAGATCTGATTTGGTATGATATGATTTGATTTGTTTAATCAGATGATGTGAATTGATAGGTAGAATTTGATTTAATTGATTTGTTGTTGGATTTGACGTAAAAAATTAATTTTGATTAATAAATTGTGATGTGATGTGATGTGATGTGATGTGATGTGATGTTATGTGATGTGATGTGATGTGATGTGATGTGATGTGACGTGATGTGACGTGATGTGACGTGATGTGACGTGATGTGACGTGATGTGACGTGATGTGATGTGATGTGATGTGATTTGGAATGTTCTAACGTGTGATGTGGTTGGTGATGGGTGATTAATGCGATTTGAGTTTATGTGATGTGATGTGATCCTATATATTCATGATTTGTATGCATAACAAACATGATAGATATAATAGATATAACATATATATTTCAATGTTTTTCGCATGTAAAAGCCTTTGTTTTGATATCAATATTGACACGTCAATCTCTAATATTTGTAGGATTGCGAGTATCGTAAAATGCTCCTGAAATGTTTAAAATCGAAAAAGAAGCGAAAGATTGAACAGGACATCCAACGGCCTGGCGTCACAGCACTACCAATCAATGTTGCATTAATCAAGAAGGAAACTAAAGAGGTTCCTTTACAGAAAAAGGCAAAGAAATCTATTTCGTCAGCAAATGATGTTGAGACTAAAGATGTCGACGTAATGGAAACGGAAGATTATGCGGATTCGGATGAAGATTGCGCCGCAAAACCATGCAAACAGCCGACAGGTTTGTCGCTTAATTCAATTTAGTTGCTCTGTGGTTGTGTGACGTCACCACTTAATCAATAACCGCAGCTGCTTCTAATGGGTCGTGAGTATCAACATCTCTGTTTGTGTTCAAATCCCCTCATTGACTTGGTCCACAGTTTATGGGGCGATTTACACCCAAAATCTCCCAATTAACACAGCATAGCCTACGCAATACTGCTAGCCACTAAGTTACGACCGCCCAAAAAGATCTTCTAAAGGACTGGAATGATTTTCCTAAAGAGGTACCAAGTTATAGAATAGCATTACCATCCAATGGAAGCAGGCTATAAAAACTAATAATTTAATATATATTTGAGTCAAACTCTTTATTTAAACATACGATTTTATAATCATTGTATTGAATAGTGTTTCCATTTCCTTTATAGTCATATATTAATTTCTTCTAATCTTGTAAGTTTTAAGCAGAGGGTCTTCACTTTATAATTAACAACGGTGAAAAGCATCCTGCCTTTAAAATGTCCAATCAAATCAAATCAAATCAAATCAAATCAAATCAATTCAAATTGATGCAAATGATCTCTATTCTTGTGCAGGTGATGAAGTTGGCTGGGTCCAGTGTGATCCTTGCAGCAATTGGTACCATGTTATATGCATTGGAATCACGGCAGAGGCTGCAGATGCAATGGCAACCTACGCATGTCCTGCCTGTGTGCGGCTGGATAACGACAATTTGTGTAAGGCGAACAACACAGTCCAAACCCTGTCTTAGCAAGGAGGTAATTTGTCTGTTTTAAACTGCATCGCAGCTGCCGTTTGCAAGACGGAGGAGCAGGGACACCGCGCCATGTATTCGCAAGGCCGCATTAGGACAAAAGAAGCGCCTCCCTGGCGTCTACTTCTGGTGTACAAAGAGCAAGGATAGCTATCTGGGGTTTATTAATTTAGTTACATGTTGACGGACAACTTCTGGTAAGGTGTTCATTGTCAGAGAAACATTATGACTCTTCAAGCATTTGATGTTATTATACAGTCTAATCCTAATGTGTTGTTGCAATCTTTTTATTAGAGATCAAGCTTTATAAGAAACACCAAGGCAAATACTGAGAACAACATAAGATATGTCCAACCTTGAAATGGAAATTAAAATAAAAACAATACTTTTTTCCTCACAGCTTTCATTTTTAGCGTGAATTAGCTATAACTCTCTTGCCAGTGTTTCACAGAATCGACCCTGCTGCTAGAAATGTCATACCAAACTGTTGTCTATTAGTTGCAGAAAGAATTTATTGTGTGTAGATGTAGTAAAAATGTAGAGATAACAATAACCTCAGGAAATCTAGAGCCTAAAATCGAGTAAATAGAAATATCCAGTCTGAGTAAAAGTTTCCGGTTCTTCTGTAGAAATGAGCCCAATAATTATACTGACATCTATTTTGCTTCAAATATAGTCAAGTGTCTTGTTCTCGCAAAGACTTACTTCAACGGACAGATGTGTCTCTCCTTTTCAAGAAATTGTCTGTCACCTTAAGATATCAATGAGTTACGATCTAAGGATAGTGGCTTGGGAGTGTCCCGCGGTTTCGGCTACATCAGTGCCAGTGTTTGGTTGGCTAAGAATATGGCGAGAATTTTCTCTTTTTAGCAATAATATTTTAGTCCATAACCTGAGTGATAGTGCACACAAAAAGCTATTATCTCATTGTAAATAATGGTCGAAACGATGCGAAGCGACAAAAAATGCGATATTTAGCTAGTGGTTCGTCTCGTAGGTCGTAACCCGTAACTAATAACCCTTCCCTCGTAACCTCCTCGCAATTACAATGAAGCTAATAAACTGCATTCATTGTTGATCTCTACATATTCCTTGATTTTTGAATGCCCAGAGATCGCTTAAGATCGAAGGGGCATATAATTCCTCTTGGGATGAAGGGGTTAACGATTCAGGGCCGATTGTTCCCCCCATTTTGTAAATTTCTTTATCAAGTATTCCTATAGAAATTAATGAACAACCTATTGAGTAAACTTAGTAGAATAAATAGAAAGTGTTTCTTGGTCATCTTGTTGAGATAATTCAAAATATGAAGACCAGTTTTACTCTCGTCTTTTTATTTCTCACAATTCAAACTTTCCTGCAAGGAGTTTTTGTTTCTAACAAACTCAGATTAGTCCTGTCACCCCCGGTGATCACACAGCGTTACAGCAGCATTAAATGTATTTGCCCAGAATTCAAGGGTGTACAAGAATTGATAATGGTTGAGTGAAGAGTTTTCATGAATGTTTGGAGGCAGGTGTATCCAGATATTGAAAGGATTCTTTTTATTTTCCTAAGAAATATTGTTAGAGGTAATTGGGCAAATTGGTCTTTGCATATCATTGCTATACGCGGGGGTAACCTCTGCGTGTTCCCAATGGCCCCCCGTTGGCGTCGGCTTGGAGGGGCTATTAAGACTTTGGCATGGCACAATCCAGGCAGGGTATTGTTGTATAAATAAAAAATCCAACAATACGAATCGCCGCCACCAGCTATTATGCTTTGTAACTACTCTACAAAACACTGCTTAGACGACAGTGACTACGAGGAGCAGAAGACAGTGACTACCCTGTTCCCATTAACATGAAGGCATACGGCTAGACAAAGATGGCAGATTTAAGAGCGAAATTCCATTAGAAGATCTTTGGTTTTAGCTGGGATTCTTGAGAAGAGACCTTTGTCTGGGGGACGCACCATTTTAGGGGGGACAAAAAGGTGCCTTGCTGTTACTATAAACGTTTAACTTATTATTATTATTTACGAGGGCGTAACAATTTATTATGAAAGGATTGCAGTAGATATTCATTATTAAAGTTGTTTGACCAGCACGTTGCAATGGTTTTGGACGCCGGTGACGTCAATACTCACCCCACCCCCGCAGTACCAATCACACGTTGCTTTTTATTAGTTTAATCTGAACCAGCGGGCTTACAAGACACTTAAAGCCTCTTGCTACGCACATTTGCTAACAAAAAACTCGTGTTGTGGTTATTTACATGATTTGGATTAGCAATCACACAGCAATAGGAATCCTCGCGTATTCAGGCACAAATAACGAATATAACATTAATAATTAAAATGCCATCCATACGAAAAACAAAGTATTTTCTAATCCTTCGAGTTTACCCAAACACCGATATTAATAAAGTAAACTAAACTCGAATTTACTTCAAACAAGAGCAAATCGCAAAGTGATTCCTTTAAACGCCAGCATTTCGCATTAATTCCGTGATTAGTGTTGGCAGATTTGTGCTAAAATCCACTATGTTTCGGCGTCAATTTTGAAGGCATGTGATTTTAAAATCCTTTAGTATCATCAACTAGAGTAAGCTCGGGTAGTGGTTGTATAAAAATAGGAGATTGCAATCTTGGCGATTCTGCATGGAAATCAATTCTTAGTTGATTTATATCTCCTTTTTCCGTCATTCAAACGATTTTTATTTGGGATAAATCGCTTTGCCAGCGACATATGTCTCAAGGCAAATGGCGGGAAAATGAGTCAGAAGGAAGATGGTGCTCCTGGGGTCAATAAATATGACAATTCTTCTAGGCGAAAAACAACATCTGGCTTAGCTATCAAAGAATCAAAATCGGTATCTTAAGACCTCTACATTCGTTGAGACAGATTTCATTTTAGAGTAGATACTTTTTCTTCTATACAGTAGAAACCCGCACATAAGAACCTTCATTTAATTAGGACCTACAGCCTGATATATAGATATTTTGTACCTACTAAATAGGAACCAATTGACCAGGCTGATTTCTCACCCATATTCTTAATAAATGCTACACCTGTAAGATTTCCTCAGCTTGGATGATTCACAGTTTTTTGTGCAACCCTGTTCTTTAAAGTCTTAAAAGGTAGTGGTCCCATTGCATTCTCTACAGGCCATCTAGTAAAATAAATTTTGAAGTGACCCTTATTGCTAACCTTTCATCTATCCTTTTTACTGGTGTTTGTTTTTATCCCTATGTTAAGAACCTACACCCTGATTGCTGTAAGTACACCAGTGTATAAGAACCTAAACAGGCTCAGTTGAAAATCTTAGGTTCTTATGTGCGGGTTTTTACTGTATTTAAAAAGCACCCCCCCTCCACCCCGAAATCAATGTTGGTTTGCGTTTATTTTGTACTTATAGCACAATTCTACACCGCAAAACAGAACAAGCAAGATTGACGTCGGAAGGATGAGGGGGGGGGGTTGAGGGCAACTTATTTTTTGCATGTAAACATAATTATCACTTCAAAATTCACGCGAATGGAAGAACTAATTTTGTCAAAGTTTTTGAACGTACTACATCATAGTTCTCAAAACAAAGCTTCTAAGATATTATTTCATTTTCAAAGTTGTATATTGCCTGGTTAATCAATTCTATTAACGGCGTCAGATTAATTTGTACCCATGAATGCACCCGAAAGAAATCGCATTAAGTTGTGAACATACTCATAAAAATCGATTGCTATGCCCAATGAAGTTGATATCTGAACGACAGGCTCAAAGACTCTAGTTTATTAAAATTATCTGTTGTACATGGTTTTTTCAAAGAAAGTTCGGAAGTACTCAAACGTTATTAGCAATTGCAGGTTTCTATTATCAGGGACGTAAGAAGCATCTAAAGAGTGGGGGAGGGGGTAAGAAGGGGGTACATGACCACTCCTATAAACAGTCGCGCTCTTGGGATTGGAAGGGCACTTTTTGTTTTTCTAAAGCTTCGGCGGTACAGTTAATTACCCCACAATTTTCTTGAAATATGGTAATGTGGATTCTTCAAATTTTTGAGGTTGGGGTATATCCCCTTATGAACTTTCGTTTCTCGATCAAATTCTGTCTTCTAAAGAGATTGCAAAAAGGATGTGACCTTTCTAAACTATTCTAAAATAGTAGCATTGTGTTTAAAAGGGCGTTTCCTAAAATCTGAAGGGTGCGGCCGGACCCCATCATCATCTTACCCTCCCATTTCGCGGAAGCTGGCGTCACCACTGTCTGTAGGATGTATCTGATCGTTCCATTTTATGTTAACATGTGTATTTTTAGATATTTAGCTTTATTATAATATTTCTTAGTTACTTTTAATATCATTTCGCTATATAATTACCAGTTGACAGTGATATTCGGCTAGTCTGAATGCTAAGTAGGAAATTGATACTGTTAAAAACAACGATTTTGGTGGTGTCTAGTAGACAGCTTTTGGTGCAAAGCAAATATAGCTGTCTGAAGTATCGTGGCTTAGATGGTTTCGCAAGATACAGTCGTAAGGTAAACTGTCGCAAAGAAGCTACCACTAAGAAGCTGTCGCAAAGAATACTGTCGCAAAGAATACAGTCGCAAGAATACTGTGCAAAGAATACTGTCGCTAAGAAGCTATCGCAAAGAAGCTGTCGCAAAGAAGCTAACACAAAGAAGCTGTCGCAAATATACTTTCGTAAAGAATACAGTCGCAAAGATACTGTCGCAAAGAATACTGTTGCAAAGATGTGCTAACCTTCTGTTGGCCTCGCAGCCCAAACGTAACCAGACTTCGCCATAGACCATGGGAATAAGGCGTGCTAAGGTGTCGCGTTGCAATTTCTTTAAGCAACCCTTCTCGTGGCTGCCTGCCGTAAAACCGTCTATACTCTGAGCTCTGACACCAGGCCCGAGGCCAGAGGGGGGCTAGGGGGCTTAGCCTCCCAAACAAAATGTTAAAACAAAAGAAATCTTAGAAAAATAGCAAATTTTGTGTAAATTTTGGAAATTAGCCCTACCCCAAGAAAATTTTATCTCGCCTCGGGTCTGTTTGGCAATATAACGATCTTGTCTGTAAAATATAACGAGCAAAAAACAACTAGCAAATCTAGGTACTTGACGTCAATCTCTGATTTTATCTGAGCTTCCTGCTCTTGCACCCTCCCATTCCAGCAGTCGAAATAACGGAAATTCACGCGCAAATTTAGCGGCAGCTGTGTTCCAAAACATTTTGATATAAAAACGAGGTATTTTATCGATGAACACGGGATATCGAGCCTTCGTTTTATGTCCGCTGAACGATCATTGTTTCAGCAAGAACAGCTGTTTCGTGTTTTTATAGCTATTCTCTGATCAAAAGAGCGAAAGAAATCGAACCCTTACCCGCTGTCCGCTGGATTTATATTTTTCATTTAATTTTATTTTAAACAAATCAACCCGTCAGGATCAAAGACAAACATAGATTCTTTTCAAAGTTTTAGAAAAAGGTTGGAATTCAAAGCGAAAATATATATCTCAGCTCTGGAAAATTCGACGATTTTCATTGCTTTAAATCATGGCTATTTTACCCCCGCCCCTTGCTTCTTTTTATGGCTATGATGTTTGTGGTCCGGGGGGGTAGTGACCATATTTTCCCACAGGGGTGTACGTGCCATTCTTTGGGTCTGAAGTTTTGCCTGCCATTTTTTGGATTTAGAATTTTGAGCTGGAACGCCCCGCTTTTGGGCTACGAAATTTTCAGCCCTACCATTTTTTAGGAGTAATCAAGAATAAGCTACTTTGTGAAACAAACAAGGCAACATACACTGACCCATTTATCCACAAAAATTGTGATTTCATATTTTGGGGTAGGAAATATGCATGACACTAATATTTTTGGGTGCTAAAGTTTGACTTGGTCCATATTTTTTGGTTAGAATTTGACAAACCATTTTCTTCACCCCGTGGGAAAATGTGGTCACTGCCTCCCTTAGGATTTGTAGTAGTAATATATGTAGTATTAAGTTAGATTATATCATTAGTGAAACTAACAATGCATAGTAATAAAGAATAAGCTTTGCAGATAAGATGTAATACAATTATCCACAAGGTGTGTAAGAAACTGGTTAAAAGTATGAAGTAAAACAAATTGTTACCTAAGTGAGATCTAGCATTAGTATCAAAAGGTCTTAGATTATGCATCTTCCGATTAAAATTCACAAAATATCATTCATTCATTCATTCATTTATTCATCCATCCATACTTTGTTATTTCATCGAAGCCGCAGGCTTGAGTGTGACCATGATTCGACATAAGGTTGCGGCTCACTGCTGGCGGCTAATCGCCCCATTTCGGCTATAAATTCGATGTTCTGACAGTGAATTCACCATTCTGGTTCTCTGCATGTCGCTAATAGATAATCAAGCCAGACCTGCAAGCTTTCCCAGATAACGAAAGTTCTGAATTTATATCACGGCTGTAGAGATATAAACAAGATTGTTTGTCAACTAACCATTTCTCTTCATCTCAAAAGGCAGTAACAGTTTATTTAGAGTGAAACAGAAAGACGCAATGAAGATCGAAAGATTTACGATGGTTATCGCATTCTGCGGATTTATCGCTCCGGCGTATTTTTTTATTTCTCTCGGAACTCGACATATCCAAGGTAAGTGAGATTTTACAAAACTTATCTGCCTTGAAATTTTGCTCTAAGTCCTTTTATTTTTTGCCATTTTTTAGTTTATACTTAAAATTATAAAAACCAATGCCTGGATATCATTTCTTTCTATTTTATCTGCTCTTTCTACTTTCTTTCTAATCTCTTTTTTCTCTTTTAGCGTTTTTTTTTCATTTTTCATCAAAATCTTCATTTTCGCTTTACCAGCTTCATAGAAATCGTATAGCAAATTTATGTAGACTATGATTCATAAGTAAAATATGTTAAAAATAAAACAACTTTCAAAACTATTTTACTGTTCTTTTACGGAGTTGTATTCAAGCTTTCGGCTTATATGCTCTATATGATTTTTTTCAATCAATTTTTGAAATGGGCGAATCTCCGTCGCGATTTTGCAAAAGCCCTCCTTGACAACTCTGTTCAACACCCCGCAACCTGTTGTAGAGTCTCGTTTTGCAAGACAAATGGGGAAATCTTGCTTGTCTTTCCCCGCAGGTTTTCAGAACATAGCATATTCCAAGTATTATAGAATCGTATACAGTTAGACCTTTCGTGTCTCAGGAGATAGCTTTTTTATTTATATCACTTAAAAATTGAAGTAAAACTATCTACAATGTACTTGGTGTGCACCATATACAGCCAGAGTTTTGAAAACATTACGGTCACAGGGTCACTAGCTGGAGGAAGGTCTCCAAAAAACAACATGAACTTCTATTACACGTCTAATCCATGCCTGTTTTTTATTGTCTTGTTAGGAAGGTTTGCCTTCCAGTATGTTTTTGTCCGGAGGAAATATAACAAATATAACAACTTTTCTTGACTTTATATACAAAGGGAAAGGATACTGGTCCCAGCTGTATATGGTGCTGACTATTTATCATATTTACTTCAAGGCAATCAAAGCTCATCTCACATTCAATGCACCATGACTTGGATTCATCCTTACCTTCATTCTATAGTTATATCTGGGGCGATCAGCCCGCCCCAGCCCCCGCCCAGCCCTTTCATGACCTTGAGCCTGACAGACCAGTCGCTTTCCTTACCATCCCCCGATAAGTGTTATCAGAGTCGCAATGACCCGGAAGATCATGCCATGACCCGGGCACGTAAATGCGTGGCAGAACCTCCCACTGGTAACTCGAATAAATCGAGAAATTCTATCTGATGCTACCAACAGGAAATTACGAAAACCCGCGGAGGGGAACTGAATAACGATTGACTAGCATAATAAATTAATCCATTTAAATAGATCATGAATTGTACCCACCTGTCTTCTGGTTCATATCTAACTCCGCCCTACCTTCCGTATTTAGTACGCCGTTGAATTGCGTATACCCGGCCTACCTAGCTAATGGAAACCATTCAATGGTGCATTTACCATTCATCTTTCAAGTGCATGAATGAGTTATTGAATGGCCTAAAGCGAGGATATTCAGCACCAAGCAACGTCATGATTCTGCGGTAGGGAACCATGGGGAGGGTCGCAGGAACATGGGTGTGTGAATGGTGCATGAAGGTTGATGAAGATGATCCGGTACCGTCAAGAAAGGGGAGAGTAGGGTGACTGCCCCGAGGCCCGTGCCGT
>OZ025202.1:1770673-1883173 GCA_964019065.1 Catostylus mosaicus
CAATCCAAACTGTTATATATCAAAAGAGAAATTTGCGAATAAGCCAAGATCTTACGATAAAACTCAACATGAAAAGCTTTACCGGGTAAACCGAGAACCAGTTTCGGAAAAAAGGTAGTAGAAAAAATAAACAAAATGAAAGTAATGGACCTTAAATCCTATAGCACAGAACGATCCCTGCATCTTCGTAATGGTCAGTCGTGTGAATTGCATGCATTCTATCTTTGATGAATTTCGCTACGCTGGGGGGACGACAAACCTGTGCTCTCCGTTCTGATGCCTTCCAATAAATCTGCCAAAAATCTGCATTCTATTACTTCCAAACGGTATCCATGAATCCTTAGAGATATCTCGTTTGTGTATGTACTAGTCTGTTTTTGTTTCATAATTTGATTTATTAATGGACTCATTCTTATAAACATTTTAGTTTATAGAGTATCTTATCATACATGTTTAAAGTTGACGATATGCAAAGAAGACAAAATTAGCTACTATTCACTTGCAGTTTTTGTATTGAATATTTATCGTTAAAATTGAATTTCCCAATCAAAAGTGGTCGATTGACGGCCTAAGTATAGCTTATGGGCCTGAAAATTTGAGCCAAAGTCATGTACATTATTATTGTATAGCATGCATTAATGGCAAATGGAAGGCACATAACTTAAAATTCATTAGTTTTTAAAATGAATCCAGTCCACACTCCTAGTATGCTTATAGACTCTATCAAAGGTTTTTATAAGAAAGTTCAGAATTGCCCAGAAAACTGTCCTCATTCTCACGATTTCAGTCATCAACTTACATACAGAGCTTTCTCAACAAAAAAGTAACTCTGTAATTTCCAAGTAAGCCAGGATTTTTTTTGGGGGAGGGGGGGACTTAAAAGCTCTGGCAGGTAAATGAAAAATCTGTTTTTAGGACATATACTGTACATAGTCAGAGACAAGAAAATTTTGCGACATGCGGAAAACCTGCTTTTGCGACAAGACATTACATCCATACATTTCGGAAAAAGCCAGGACCCATGAAACAGAAGCAAGCCCGAGGCTAGCTAAATTTTCGGAGGGGGAGGGCTGAATTCTAAAATTGCTACAAAATGAGCTTTTTTTCTATTAATTATATTGTTTTTGTCATTCTGTCTGGGGGGCTAAGCCCCTCTAGCCCCCTTCCAGCCTCGGGCCTAAACAGAAACACTTGCTTTTCTAACGAATAGAAATTAACTTCTACAAGAAAATATTGAATAGGTTGCTAGATCTACAGTATTATTGACTCTTATATTATAAAGGCTACCGGTAATATTACCCGTAATTCATACTTAAAAGTCACTTATTGTGGCTGCAATTTTTAAGCAACTTGTGATTATTTTCAACAAAGGATATTCTCATAAAAAATTTAAAGCGAAATAAATGTTCTTTTACATTCTGTGGTCATGACAACTTCCTCCGGAAAATCTAAGCCTCGATTTACTGCAACCTCGTTCACAAAATAAACAAATCTTGTGATGCCAGCCAGCTGCTGTTTTGTAGCGTCTTGTTAAAAAAAATAAATTTTTTATCAGCAAATCCTCTCCAGACAAAAGTCAATCAATTACAGCTTTTCAGAGTGAAAGTACTTGTTCGTGATATTCCAAGGAAAGTGATTTGGTTTTCACCAAAGTTATTGGATATTGGTTGCCAGAGTGGAAGTAGTAGTCTTTTAGGCCTATCAGGAACCCAATGGTTATGGCCGACAATGGATGACAAAATCTCTGCCAAATAAAATCACACAGCCCTACGAAGTCACCAGCAAATGGCGGTTTAAATTAAAAGATAAAGCTGGAAATATCTTAATGTATTCAAATGAGCGCCAACCGACTTAAGAACTTACTTTTTGGCGTGATTTAAACTGGTGGGTGCTTAGAAATTTTTAAAAAGAATTTTTAGAAGTATACAAGTATGGACACAGTTTCCTTGGATTCGGTGTTAAATCATCATGGAAAAAATTACGTCGTGTTGCTTACAAATACTCATGTTACGTGGTATCCAGAAGAGCATAAGGCACATGAGTTGAAACAGAAGCATGGTAATTTTTTATTCATTTCATTAATTTTTCATTCATTTCATCAATTCATAAGGGATATGAGTTGAAAAAGCATGGTAATTTCTATTCATTTCATTTATTTTATATCGTTACAAAAGATCAACCAATTCTTGTTAAAAATATTAATTCTGAAGACAGAGAGAAGTAAGAACTCTTAATGAGAAGAAGAAATTTTAATGAGTTATTGTAAGGTCAAGCCGTTTTTAGATGAGAAGTTTTGTATGTTTGACAGCCGTGATATTTAGTTCAGGCTAGGCCAAATTTCATGGCAGTTTCTTATGACCATCTTGAAAAAAATTTGAGTGTGCACACTTGATATCGAGTTTCATGGTGTTAAGTAAATTCTGCTTTTGCAATTTATTTACATTTAAAGTAAACTATTTTTTTATTACATAAAACTAATGTAGAACACATTCATATCAGATTATTTGATACTGACCACACCCAGACAAGGCCCTTTCCCTGAGGGTAAAAGAGTGCACAGATGTTTTTTGAAATTTATGTTGGTGGTACGGTTGCCTTAGAATCCAGTTTGGGTTCCAGGCCAAGGCTAGAAGATTTTTTTTCCTAAGCTGAGCAATAGTTCAGCAGCACTGCTCAAGTCCTGTAATTTAGGGAATAATTAAGGAATTTGCTGCACGCAGGATCAATTGAATATGAAAAGGTTTTGCTTTTTTTGAGGACGAACAAAACAGACTAAATCAAAACAGTTTATCATGTGAAAAATTCGCAGATGCATGGATAGACCCTCATTTACTTTTTTGCACTGTCACGTCTACTTGATTAGTTTTGAACACCTAATTTTGAAAAAGTGACATCTGTCCAGGAGAAGATGTTGCAAGCACATTGCAAATAACCCTGATAAACTGATTTTAGGGATGAGTTTTTATCAAAAAATTTTTAAAGGGTGGAGACATAATAGGGTTTTGGGAGTTTTCTAGAATTGAAACAAGATAAGCCACCTTTGGTAGGGCTAGAGAGTTCTAGATCTTGTGGCAACTTTCTGATTTACTATAAATCATTCTGTCTCTATTTCAGATAAGCAAGTACACAAAGTATTATTGGAAGAAGTAATTAATGTAACATATGAAACAGAGTTTGATAAAAGTAAGAAAAAAGGAAAAACAAATGATATTGAACTATTTCCAACCAACTATTTTGCAATCAATCATGTTCTGAGGTCAACAAATCACAAATGGAAGTGCAAAAAGACTTTATTTCATTGTAATGAGTCAAGTGTTTGCCAGAAATGGGTAGAATCTATCAGAAAAATTGTATCAGGTAAGTTATTACTATTACAGTTAATAATTTCAGTGGCAGACTGGCCCTCCAGCCCACTGCTCTATTTGCCCATGGGCCCCTTGTAAATCTTAAAATTCTTATTCTTCCAATAAAACTCTTCCATAAGGGCCCCTTTTTGATGAAAACAGGCCCCTTGGAAAATGCTTTCCCCATTCAGAGAAAATGAATGAAAACTTTCTTGCAAGGAAATGAAATTGACAAGGTTATCGAGGGACAGTTTTAGACAAAATAGTTACATCTTATATGCAACGTGAATGTTTGATTAGTCTGTCATTAATTTGACTGCTATGGTTTATTTGAAAGAATCAAGAAGCTCTGTGGCTTGCATGACCACGCCCTAATTCAAGCCACACCCAAAAGAATCCCATTTAGTCCCCCAATGTAGATTAGCCAGGCCAGGAGGAGGTTAATTCCTGTGATATGCACCCCAACAAATAAGCTTCTTTGATCCTAGACTAGCTAATTATAGCAAATCCAACTCTGAGGAAATTTTGTATCAGTTTTTTTCAGAAGCATATTTACAAAAAACAATTACTTTAAAACCAGCAGTCTCAAAATTTTTTCCTTGCCATAACTGAATATTTTTCTTTTGCTTTCTCTCGAGAGAATAGTTGCATCACTTAACAAGATAGGGTATAGGTCATTTTGAAGTTGACTGTTAAAAATCTCTCTTTTAATTGATTTTTTTATGTGTTCTTTCTTTTACTTGAGGGAATGATTTTTACCACTCCTGTTAAATAACTGTCCCCTGTTGGCTAAGTGCTCCAGGGTCTGGGTTGAATTTTATAATAAGTGCCCCAGGCAGTTATTCGGCCAATTTTTTGAGATCATTGCAATACAATTGAATTTATGTGCAATGTGTTTTTTTTCTAGAATTTGAAAGACCAAAGAAATTGTTGATATTTATCAATCCTGTTGGTGGAAGAAAACAGGCAAACAAAATATACAAAGAAAAAGTAAACCCATTATTTACACTTGCTGATATCAAGCAAGATGTAATAGGTGACTCTCCCTATTCTATTTTTATTATTTGTTCTTATTCGATTGCTCATATTTGATAAATCTCATGTGATCAGCCTCTAGTCAGTGTAATGAGTCTCAAACTCATGCATCCAGCCTCCTGTCCATGTGATCAGTCTCAAGCTGGTTTACACAGCCTCCAGCTCATGGCTCAGCCTACATGCCATACACTCAGCCTATCATTACACAGTCTGTGTGAACTTGAAAGATTTATTCTACTCTTAGGACTCCCTAGGGTAGCCTGCATAAACTATGAAAGTATCAATACACAGTCTATGCAAACTTGACAGATTTCTTTTTCTGCGGAGTCCCTAAGATAGCCTGCACCACAGACTTTGGATGATCTGTGTAAAGGCAGGAGACTTCTTGTTCTAACGACTTCTTCAGTGGAATCCTGATACTGAATTTGATTCTGTAGATTTTTTCTTACCATAGAGATGGCGAGAGGTGAGCTTCATTGTTTTCAGCTATTGAGGAAACAAGCAAAAACATTCTATTTACGCTCCCTCCCTTTTCAGGTGTCCCTGCGGAGGCAAGTGGGAATGAACAACCAATTGGAGATCACAAACAATGTTAGAAATTGAAAAAGTTATTTTTGAAATAAAAAATGTTAGAAATTAAAAAATCTCTTTTTTTTACTTTCAGTTACGGAAAGAGCAAACCATGCACAGAATTATTTAACGTCAAATGATATTAGTATTTACGATGGGTGAGATTTTTTATCACTTTGTATTATATGTATCATGAGCAGTCATAGAAAAGTTTATAAGCAAAAGTAGAATGCAAAACTGTGATAATTAACTAGGTTTCTAAAGCGTAAGAAAAAGTTAAGGTATGAAGGGTAAAGCAATATTGTCGTTAGCGACGGGGACATGTCCAAACAGAGGATCGGGTATGCTGATGGGACGCTTTCGATGGCATGGAAACATGTTTATAGTCGCGACGTCTCCGTTTTGTTGCCGACTGCCGGCGTCCCTGACGCTTACAACGATTCGGGAACCAGGCATAAAGGTTATGGTATAAAGGTCAAAAGGTTAAGATGTAAAGGTCAAAGGTCCGAACATTTTTGACTGTCAGATTCTCACAAAGAGAGTCATTGCAGAGTCATTGCAGAGACAGTGAGAAAACTATGCAAAGTTTTCTTCCTTACTACCTTACGATATGTTGTTCAGCTAGTACATTTGAAGATCTGACTCTTGTTTACCCGTTTCTATTGTAAGCTTAAGAAGTAAGTCCCAAGGATTATTTCTCAAGTTTGAGTCGAATGAAGATATAACAAAAAATTTGATATTGTCTCTTGTTGTCGTCGTCCTTGTCTGATATTAAAGATATGCCTGGTATCAAGACTGCACTTCCCAAGATCTGAATGCATTTTAAGAATAGTACAATCAACAAAAACACACATAAGTACATTGTATCATTTGTCAGCGTGGACAAGGAATGATTCCATTTCATGTAATAATAAACATGAATCAATAAACCTTTCTCATTTCAGTGTTGTTGCTGTTGGTGGTGATGGAATGTTCAGCGAGGTCTTGAATGGTATACTAGCTACCAGACCTCCACCAACAGATGATGACGTCACCAGACCACCAATTAAACTTGGCTTGATACCAGCTGGTATGCTATTCATTATTACAACCATATCAGCCCCCCACCCCTCCAAAGATGCTCTGATTAAGCTTTGCATTTCAGGGAAATTGTGGCATCTACGGTGTAGCGGTTAAGGTTTGCATTTATTGATCTAAACGTCTCTCGTTCGAATCCTCACCCTTACCATTTATAAGGATAACACCCTTGGGCATAGTGTTCATTGTTGTATTTAACTTTATCGTTATCATAAAAATTTACTAATCCCTTCGATCAGTTCTTTTACTGCTGTTCAATGCCATGTCAATATTTCTCATCATCGAATGATTTGTAAAGTCTTTTTTCATAGGCTCAACAGATACGATTGTATTCTGTACTTCTGGTGTGAACGATCCAGTAACATCTGCCCTACATATTATCATAGGTAAGGCATCATTCATTGATTTATTGATTGAGTGATTCATTGATTGAGTGATTCGTTCAGTCATTGGTTTCTTTGATTCGTTGATTGAGTGATTGGTTGGTTGATTGATTGATTGATTGAATGATTAATTGATTGATTGATTGATTGATTGATTGATTGATTGATTGATTGATTGATTGATTGATTGATCAAAACAGCTTTTTTTAGAGCGCAAAGAGTGTTCCTTTTTTCGGTGTGTGCAGATTACAGAATTCCTGCGTTAACAATCAATGCAGGCCACTCCTACCGGTGGCTTGGGACTACTAAAAGATTATTAATCAAGATGGCATCGCTTCATCCAATCAATTTTACGCAGTTATTACTACACTATTTCAATTAAGCTTCCTTCTTTTTTAGGTGACCAACTATCTCTTGATGTCTGTTCTGTTTGGAACGATAATAAGTTTTTGAAATACTCAATTTCATTGATGGGTTATGGTTTCTTCGGTGACGTCATCAAGAATAGCGAACAGTTAAGGTGGTTGGGTCCAAGAAGGTATGATTTGGCTGGCTTCCGGAGTTTTATGGAAAACAGGTGTGTTATAAGTCATTGCTCTGCTGTTAATTGATAGTTTTATCTCTTAACTTATATCCGGTTAATTCTAGCAATCATGTCATTGTTCTGAAGCATCTCTGTATGCTGTTAGTATTCATGCTACACTGATTTTGTCTCATTTGTATCGTGTTTTACATTATTTTTGCAACTGGCAAATCTATCCCTAGTCTGCGTTTTGCTCACTAGATCGTTTCATATTCTTCCTCTTTGCTTCTTGTAGGGCATACAATGGTGAAGTAAAATACCTACCAGTAGATGCAGACCCATTAAAACGACAAATTTGTGTTGCAGGGTGAGTTGAGAATTTTAATTTGATTTAAATTTTGAGGAAATCTATCTCGAATTCCGTGAATGGTTATTTCTGCTCGCGTTTTGTTATCATTCACATCTCATAGTCTGAGAAATACCGGACAAATAAAGTTATTTAACACATGCTATATTATGCCACCGCTTTTCCGTTGAATCAGTTATCAATCGAAATCTTAAGGCAAACAGTTAGTTCGAGCCTCTCTCTGCAAGCTGTTCACATATCAGCCTGTAAGTTGCAAGAAGCCCCGCCCAGGCTAACAAATAGACACGCATGCTTGCTTTTGATTCTGATACCTCTCTGATCTAGATCTGAGTGATTTTATCCTATTTTATCTTACTACAGTTGCAGTAGATGTGCTGAGAAGGATACAAACTTATCAGAAGTCGACCAAAAATCATGGAAAACAGTTCGAGGACAATTCATCAGCGTAATTGGTGCAAACATCACGTGCCGCTGCGCAAAAAGCCTCGATGGCATTTCACCGAATGCACACTTAGGAGATGGATTGTTCGATCTGATACTGATCCGAAAAACATCTCGGCTGCAATACTTGAGGTATATGATGCGAATTGCGAATAGAGGTGATTTGGTAAGTTAGTTACCTTGACTGATAATTTTTAGAACTTTAGCATTGTAAATATGAGAAGAAAAATGGGATAGAACCAGGAGATCTCTAGTAGGGGAAGAGACAGAGAGGCAAGAAGGCCCGCGGAAACAATACTGATATTGGGGGGGGGGGGGCTACGAGCAAAGCATGGTGAAATTTTTAGGACCACGCCCTTTAGATCACTGGAAAATGCCCCTGCTGCACAAATCGCAGTAGTCAAATAATGTAAAAATGGTGATATTTAGATGTCTAATTGATGAGAACACTATCTAATGTCTTTCTAGATTCTTCTTAGCTAGAAGGTTGCTATTTACGGCATTTTTAGAAAAATTAAGGAACAAACATTTGCAAATTATGAGGGGGGGGGGGAAGGCTGAACCCAAGGCCTAAGTGAAGTTATTCCTGCAAATTGGTTATCGATTAAAAGTTATTCTACTTTTGTTTGTAGTTTGGTTTTGACTTTATTGATGTGTTTCGTGTGAAAGAGTTCAACTTTCGACCATTGCCTGCAAGTGTGAGTGATGGAATGAATGTCAGTAACGAGCACAATCATGCTGCAGACAACGATGATGAAAGCCTCGTTTTGAAAGACGTTTTGCGATCACCAGAGGCCAGCAGGCATCGAGCTATAGAAAGCGTTTGGAATATTGACGGAGAGTTGCTCGAGAAATCAGATTTACATGTTAAGTATGTTATTTGTTACATTTATTTCTTAATTTTTTTTATTTCCTTTTGCTTTTTATCTTTAATCCATGATTTATTTGTGTATTTATTCATCTTTTCAATTTCCCTTTATAAATTTATGTACTTATAAATTCACTTTTTGATCAATTCAATAACATGCTTCTCTATTCATTATTTTTTTTGATTAATTTATTTATTAACTGGTTCGTTCTATTATTTATTCTTATTTTCTTTCCTTCACTTTGTTTGTTTGTTTGCTCGTTTGTTCATCTGTTGATTCATTCTTTCTTTTTGTTTATTTATTCATCGGCTTCCTTCGCTTGTATGTTCAGTAATTCGTTCCTCCGTTTGCTTATTCATCTCTTAGCTCGTTTATTCCTTCGTTTCTTTGTTTCTTCACACCTCCATATGTTCGTTCGTTCCTTCGTTTCTTTGTTTTTCTTTCTTCCTTTCTTATTGCATATTTTTACTTCTCTTATCATATCTAGGACTTTAAATCGGTTTACTTACCAAATTGCTTTCCAGAAACCATCGAAAATTAGTCACAATTTTTGCCAGAGGAATAGAAGTCAGCGATGTAACAACCACATGCAGGTCGTGTAGGACAGGAAGTTTTGACGAAATGTAAATTTTTTAAATTATCTTCAATTGCTTGAACGTATCTTATTCAATTTAAAATTTTATTCAAAGTAAGATGATTGTGCTTGATACAAAACGTAAGAAGATTGATGAGTAAAAAACAATTCATAATAACTGGTTTTTCGTTCATTTTGAAATCAAAACCTCTTTTTGTAGGCCTTTTCTAAACTTTTTCTCAACCGACTTCTGAACAATATTTGCTTTGGACTATAACTCAAAGTAATGGCAATAAATACTAGCTAGATCTAGATCACAGCCCAAGGCCTTGCTCTTTTTATCAAAAATTATGGGTCTAAAAAACAGCGAATTTTTGCCCAAGACCAAAGGCTATCGGCTTTTTTTTCATAAAAATTATTGGGTCTAAAATATAAGCAATTTTTTGACCAAAACCAAGGCTATAGCATTTTTTATTATCAATTATCAAGGGTCTAAGAAACAGCTAAATTCTTCCCAAAATCCAAGGATATAGCCTTGCTTTTTCCAACAAAAATTGTGGATCTAAAAAACAACCAATTTCTGGCCAAAATCCAAGGCTATATATAGCCTTGCTTTTTTCATTAAAAATTGTGGAGCTACAAAACAACCAATTTCCGGCCACAATGCAAGGCTATAGCCTTGCTTTTTTTATCACAAATTATGGAGCTAAAAAACAAACCATTTCTGGACAAAATTCAAGGCTATAGCCTTGCTCTTTTCATCAAAAATTGTGGATCTAAAAAATAAACCAACTTCCGGCCAAAATCCAAGGCTATAGCCTTGCTTTTTTCATCAAAAATTGTGGATCTAAAAAACAACCAATTTCCGGCCACAATCCAAGGCTATAGCTTTGCTTTTTTCATCAAAAATTGTGGATCTAAAAAACAACCAATTTCTGGCCAAAATCCAAGGCTATAGCCTTGCTCTTTTCATCAAAAATTGTGGATCTAAAAAATAAACCAATTTCCGACCACAATCCAAGGCTATAGCCTTGCTTTTTTCATCAAAAATTGTGGATCTAAAAAACAACCAATTTCTGGCCAAAATCCAAGGCTATAGCCTTGCTTTTTTTATCAAAAATTGTGGAGCTAAACAACAACCAATTTCTGGCCAAAATCCAAGGCTATAGCCTTGCTTTTTTCATCAAAAATTGTGGATCTAAAAAACAACCAATTTCTGGCCAAAATCCAAGGCTATAGCCTTGCTTTTTTCATCAAAAATTGTGGATCTAAAAAATAAACCAATTTCTGGCCAAAATCCAAGGCTATAGCCTTGCTTTTTTCATCAAAAATTGTGGATCTAAAAAACAACCAATTTCTGGCCAAAATCCAAGGCTATAGCCTTGCTTTTTTTATCAAAAATTGTGGAGCTAAACAACAACCAATTTCCGGCCACAATCCAAGGCTATAGCCTTGCTTTTTTCATCAAAAATTGTGGAGCTAAAAAACTGCAAATTTCTGGTCAAAAGCCAAGGCTACAGCCTTGCTTTTTTCCTGAAAAATTATGGGTCTAAAAAATAACCAATTTCCGGCCACAATCCAAGACTATGGCCTTGCTTTTTTTATCAAAAATTGTGAATCCAACAAACAACCAATTTCTGGCCAAAATCCAAGGCTATAGCCTTGCTTTTTTCCTGAAAAATTATGGGTCTAAAAAATAACCAATTTCTGGCCAAAATCCAAGGCTATAGCCTTGCTTTTTTCACCAATAATTATGGGTCTAAAAAACTGCCAATTTCTGGCCAATATCCAAGGCTATAGCCTTGCATTTTTCATCAAAATTATCGGTTTACAAAACAGTCAATTTCTGGCCAAAATCAAAGGCTATAGTCTTGCTTTTTTCATCAAAAATTATGGGTCTAAAAAACTGCAAATTTCTGGTCAAAAGCCAAGGCTAGAGCCTTGCTTTTTTCCTGAAAAATTATGCGTCTAAAAAACAACCAATTTCCGGCCACAATCCAAGGCTATAGCCTTGCTTTTTACATCAAAAATTGTGGGTCTAAAAAACAACCAATTTCTGGCCAAAATCCAAGGCTATAGCCTTGCTTTTTCATCAAAAATTTTGGGTCTAAAAAACAACCAATTTCCGGCCACAATCCAAGGCTATAGCTTTGCTTTTTTCATCAAAAATTATGGGTCTAAAAAATAACCAATTTCCGGCCACAATCCAAGACTATGGCCTTGCTTTTTTTATCAAAAATTGTGGATCCAACAAACAACCAATTTCTGGCCAAAATCCAAGGCTATAGCCTTGCTTTTTTCACCAATAATTATGGGTCTAAAAAACAGCCAATTTCTGGCCAAAATCCTAGGCTATAGCCTTGCCTTTTTCATCAAAAATTATGGGTCTAAAAGCAGCCAATTTCTGGCCAATATCCAAGGCTATAGTCTTACTTTTTTCATCAAAAATTATGGGTCTAAAAAACTGCAAATTTCTGGTCAAAAGCCAAGGCTACAGCCTTGCTTTTTTCCTGAAAAATTATGCGTCTAAAAAACAACCAATTTCCGGCCACAATCCAAGGCTATAGCCTTGCTTTTTACATCAAAAATTGTGGGTCTAAAAAACAACCTAATTTCTGGCCAAAATCCAAGGCTATAGCCTTGCTTTTTCATCAAAAATTTTGGGTCTAAAAAACAACCAATTTCCGGCCACAATCCAAGGCTATAGCTTTGCTTTTTTCATCAAAAATTGTGGATCTAAAAAACAACCAATTTCTGGCCAAAATCCAAGGCTATAGCCTTGCTTTTTTCCTGAAAAATTATGGGTCTAAAAACAGTCAATTTCCGGCTACAATCCAAGGCTATAGCCTTGCTTTTTTTATCAAAAATTGTGGATCCAAAAAATAACCAATTTCTGGCCAAAATCCAAGGCTATAGCCTTGCTTTTTTCACCAATAATTATGGTTCTAAAAAACAGCCAATTTCTGGCCAAAATCCAAGGCTATAGCCTTGCTCTTTTCATCAAAAATTATGGGGCTAAAAACAGTCAATTTCCGGCCACAATCCAAGGCTATAGCCTTGCTTTTTACATCAAAAATTGTGGGTCTAAAAAACAACCAATTTCTGGCCAAAATCCAAGGCTATAGCCTTGCTTTTTTCATCAAAAATTATGGGGCTAAAAACAGTCAATTTCCGGCCACAATCCAAGGCTATAGCCTTGCTTTTTTCATCAAAAATTATGGGGCTAAAAACAGTCAATTTCCGGCCACAATCCAAGGCTATAGCCTTGCTTTTTACATCAAAAATTGTGGGGCTAAAAACAGTCAATTTCTGGCCAAAATCCAAGGCTATAGCCTTGCTCTTTTCATCAAAAATTATGGGGCTAAAAACAGTCAATTTCCGGCCACAATCCAAGGCTATAGCCTTGCTTTTTACATCAAAAATTGTGGGTCTAAAAAACAACCAATTTCTGGCCAAAATCCAAGGCTATAGCCTTGCTTTTTTCCTGAAAAATTATGGGTCTAAAAAATAACCAATTTCTGGCCAAAATCCAAGGCTATAGCCTTGCTTTTTTCACCAATAATTATGGGTCTAAAAAACAGCCAATTTCTGGCCAATATCCAGGGCTATAGCCTTGCATTTTTCATCAAAATTATCGGTTTACAAAACAGTCAATTTCTGGCCAAAATCAAAGGCTATAGTCTTGCTTTTTTCATCAAAAATTATGGGTCTAAAAAACTGCAAATTTCTGGTCAAAAGCCAAGGCTATAGCCTTGCTTTTTTCCTGAAAAATTATGCGTCTAAAAAACAACCAATTTCCGGCCACAATCCAAGGCTATAGCCTTGCTTTTTACATCAAAAATTGTGGGTCTAAAAAACAACCAATTTCTGGCCAAAATCCAAGGCTATAGCCTTGCTTTTTCATCAAAAATTTTGGGTCTAAAAAACAACCAATTTCCGGCCACAATCCAAGGCTATAGCTTTGCTTTTTTCATCAAAAATTATGGGTCTAAAAAATAACCAATTTCCGGCCACAATCCAAGACTATGGCCTTGCTTTTTTTATCAAAAATTGTGGATCCAACAAACAACCATTTTCTGGCCAAAATCCAAGGCTATAGCCTTGCTTTTTTCACCAATAATTATGGGTCTAAAAAACAGCCAATTTCTGGCCAAAATCCTAGGCTATAGCCTTGCCTTTTTCATCAAAAATTATGGGTCTAAAAGCAGCCAATTTCTGGCCAATATCCAAGGCTATAGTCTTACTTTTTTCATCAAAAATTATGGGTCTAAAAAACTGCAAATTTCTGGTCAAAAGCCAAGGCTACAGCCTTGCTTTTTTCCTGAAAAATTATGCGTCTAAAAAACAACCAATTTCCGGCCACAATCCAAGGCTATAGCTTTGCTTTTTTCATCAAAAATTGTGGATCTAAAAAACAACCAATTTCTGGCCAAAATCCAAGGCTATAGCCTTGCTTTTTTCCTGAAAAATTATGGGTCTAAAAACAGTCAATTTCCGGCTACAATCCAAGGCTATAGCCTTGCTTTTTTTATCAAAAATTGTGGATCCAAAAAATAACCAATTTCTGGCCAAAATCCAAGGCTATAGCCTTGCTTTTTTCACCAATAATTATGGTTCTAAAAAACAGCCAATTTCTGGCCAAAATCCAAGGCTATAGCCTTGCTCTTTTCATCAAAAATTATGGGGCTAAAAACAGTCAATTTCCGGCCACAATCCAAGGCTATAGCCTTGCTTTTTACATCAAAAATTGTGGGTCTAAAAAACAACCAATTTCTGGCCAAAATCCAAGGCTATAGCCTTGCTTTTTTCATCAAAAATTATGGGGCTAAAAACAGTCAATTTCCGGCCACAATCCAAGGCTATAGCCTTGCTTTTTTCATCAAAAATTATGGGGCTAAAAACAGTCAATTTCCGGCCACAATCCAAGGCTATAGCCTTGCTTTTTACATCAAAAATTGTGGGGCTAAAAACAGTCAATTTCTGGCCAAAATCCAAGGCTATAGCCTTGCTCTTTTCATCAAAAATTATGGGGCTAAAAACAGTCAATTTCCGGCCACAATGCAAGGCTATAGCCTTGCTTTTTACATCAAAAATTGTGGGTCTAAAAAACAACCAATTTCTGGCCAAAATCCAAGGCTATAGCCTTGCTTTTTTCATCAAAAATTATGGGGCTAAAAACAGTCAATTTCCGGCCACAATCCAAGGCTATAGCCTTGCTTTTTTCATCAAAAATTATGGGGCTAAAAACATTCAATTTCCGGCCACAATCCAAGGCTATAGCCTTGCTTTTTACATCAAAAATTGTGGGTCTAAAAAACAACCAATTTCTGGCCAAAATCCAAGGCTATAGCCTTGCTTTTTTCATCAAAAATTATGGGGCTAAAAACAGTCAATTTCCGGCCACAATCCAAGGCTATAGCCTTGCTTTTTTTATCAAAAATTGTGGATCCAAAAAATAACCAATTTCCGGCCACAATCCAAGGCTATAGCCTTGCTTTTTACATCAAAAATTTTGGGTCTAAAAAACAACCAATTTCTGGCCAAAATCCAAGGCTATAGCCTTGCTTTTTCATCAAAAATTTTGGGTCTAAAAAACAACCAATTTCCGGCCACAATCCAAGGCTATAGCTTTGCTTTTTTCATCAAAAATTGTGGATCTAAAAAACAACCAATTTCTGGCCAAAATCCAAGGCTATAGCCTTGCTTTTTTCCTGAAAAATTATGGGTCTAAAAAACAACAAATTTCCGGCCACAATCCAAGGCTATAGCCTTGCTTTTTACATCAAAAATTGTGGGTCTAAAAAACAACCAATTTCTGGCCAAAATCCAAGGCTATAGCCTTGCTTTTTTCATCAAAAATTATGGGGCTAAAAACAGTCAATTTCTGGCCACAATCCAAGGCTATAGCCCTGCTTTTTTCCTGAAAAATTATGGGTCTAAAAAACAACAAATTTCCGGCCACAATCCAATGCTATAGCCTTGCTTTTTACATCAAAAATTGTGGGTCTAAAAAACAACCGATTTCTGGCCAAAATCCAAGGCTATAGCCTTGCTTTTTTCATCAAAATTATCGGTTTACAAAACAGTCAATTTCTGGCCAAAATCAAAGGCTATTGTCTTGCTTTTTTCATCAAAAATTATGGGTCTAAAAAACTGCAAATTTCTGGTCAAAAGCCAAGGCTACAGCCTTGCTATTTTCCTGAAAAATTATGCGTCTAAGAAACAACCAATTTCCGGCCACAATCCAAGGCTATAGCCTTGCTTTTTACATCAAAAATTGTGGGTCTAAAAAACAACCAATTTCTGGCCAAAATCCAAGGCTATAGCCTTGCTTTTTCATCAAAAATTTTGGGTCTAACAAACAACCAATTTCCGGCCACAATCCAAGGCTATAGCTTTGCTTTTTTCATCAAAAATTGTGGATCTAAAAAACAACCAATTTCTGGCCAAAATTCAAGGCTATAGCCTTGCTTTTTCATCAAAAATTGTGGATCTAAAAAACAACCAATTTATGGCCAAAATCCAAGGCTATAGCCTTGTTTTTTTCATCAAAAATTATGGGTCTAAAAACAGTCAATTTCTGGCCAAAATCCAAGGCTATAGCCTTGCTTTTTTCATCAAAAATTATGGGGCTAAAAACAGTCAATTTCTGGCCAAAATCTAAGGCTATAGCCCTGATCTTTTCATCAAAAATTATGGGGCTAAAAACAGTCAATTTTTGGCCAAAATCCAAGGCTATAGCCTTGCTTTTTTTATCAAAAATTATGGGGTTATAAACAGACAATTTCTGGCCAAAATCCAAGGCTATAGCCTTGCTTTTTCATCAAAAATTGTGGATCTAAAAAACAACCAATTTATGGCCAAAATCCAAGGCTATAGCCTTGCTTTTTTCACTAATAATTATGGGTCTAAAAAACAGCCAATTTCTGGCCAAAATCCTAGGCCATAGCCTTGCCTTTTTCATTAAAAATTATGGGTCTAAAAGCAGCCAATTTCTGGCCAATATCCAAGGCTATAGCCTTGCTTTTTTCATCAAAATTATCGGTTTAGAAAACAGTCAATTTCTGGCCAAAATCAAAGGCTATTGTCTTGCTTTTTTCATCAAAAATTATGGGTCTAAAAAACTGCAAATTTCTGGTCAAAAGCCAAGGCTACAGCCTTGCTATTTTCCTGAAAAATTATGCGTCTAAAAAACAACCAATTTCCGGCCACAATCCAAGGCTATAGCCTTGCTTTTTACATCAAAAATTGTGGGTCTAAAAAACAACCAATTTCTGGCCAAAATCCAAGGCTATAGCCTTGCTTTTTCATCAAAAATTTTGGGTCTAACAAACAACCAATTTCCGGCCACAATCCAAGGCTATAGCTTTGCTTTTTTCATCAAAAATTGTGGATCTAAAAAACAACCAATTTCTGGCCAAAATCCAAGGCTATAGCCTTGCTTTTTTCCAGAAAAATTATGGGTCTAAAAAACAACAAATTTCCGGCCACAATCCAAGGCTATAGCCTTGCTTTTTACATCAAAAATTGTGGGTCTAAAAAACAACCAATTTCTGGCCAAAATCCAAGGCTATAGCCTTGCTTTTTCATCAAAAATTTTGGGTCTAAAAAACAACCAATTTCTGGCCAAAATCCAAGGCTATAGACTTGCTTTTTTCATCAAAAATTATGGGGCTAAAAACAGTCAATTTCTGGCCAAAATCCAAGGCTATAGCCTTGCTTTTTTCATCAAAAATTATCGGTTTAAAAAACAGCCAAATTTCTGGCCAAAATCCAAGGCTATAGCCTTGCTTTTTCATCAAAAATTGTGGATCTAAAAAACAACCAATTTATGGCCAAAATCCAAGGCTATAGCCTTGTTTTTTTCATCAAAAATTATGGGTCTAAAAACAGTCAATTTCTGGCCAAAATCCAAGGCTATAGCCTTGCTTTTTTCATCAAAAATTATGGGGCTAAAAACAGTCAATTTCTGGCCAAAATCTAAGGCTATAGCCCTGATCTTTTCATCAAAAATTATGGGGCTAAAAACAGTCAATTTTTGGCCAAAATCCAAGGCTATAGCCTTGCTTTTTTTATCAAAAATTATGGGGTTATAAACAGACAATTTCTGGCCAAAATCGATGGTTATAGCCTTGAATTTTTCATGAAAAATTTTGGGTCTAAAAAACAGTCAATTTCCGGCCAAAATCCAAAGCTACAGCCTTGCTTTTTTCATCAAAAATTATCGGTTTAAAAAACAGTCACTTTCTTGCCAAAATCCAAGGATATAGCCTTGATTTTTTCATCAAAAATTGTGGATCTGAAAAACAGCCAATTTATGGCCAAAATCCAAGGCTATAGCCTTGCTTTTTTCATCAAAAATTATGGGTCTAAAAACAGTCAATTTCTGGCCAAAATCCAAGGCTATAGCCTTTGTTTTTTTTATCAAGAATTATGGGTCAAAAAAACAACCAATTTCTGGCTAAAATCCAAGGCTATAGCCTTGCATTTTTCATCAAAAATTATGGGTCTAAAAAACAACCAATTTGTGGCCAAAATCCAAGGCTATAGCCTTGCTTTTTTCATCAAAGATTATTGGTTTAAAAAACAGCCAATTTCTGGCCAAAATCCAAGGCTTTAGCTTTGATTTTTTCATCAAAATATATGGGTCTTAATAACAGCCAATTCCTGGCAAAACCCAAGGCTATAGCCTTGTTCATTTTCAACAAGAATTATGGGTCTAAAAAACAACCAAGTTCTGGCTAAAATCCAAGGCTATAGCCTTGCTTTCCTCATCAAAAATTATGGGTCTAAAAACAGTCAATTTGTGGCCAAAATCCAAGGCTATAGCCTTGCTTTTTTCATCAAAAATTATCGGTTTAAAAAACAACCAATTTCTGGCCAAAATCCAAGACTATAGCCTTGCTTTTTTCATCAAAAATTATGGGGCTAAAAACAGTCAATTTCCGGCCACAATCCAAGGCTATAGCCTTGCTTTTTTCATCAAAAATTATGGGGCTAAAAATAGTCAATTTCCGGCCACAATCCAAGGCTATAGCCTTGCTTTTTACATCAAAAATTGTGGGGCTAAAAACAGTCAATTTCTGGCCAAAATCCAAGGCTATAGCCTTGCTCTTTTCATCAAAAATTATGGGGCTAAAAACAGTCAATTTCCGGCCACAATCCAAGGCTATAGCCTTGCTTTTTACATCAAAAATTGTGGGTCTAAAAAACAACCAATTTCTGGCCAAAATCCAAGGCTATAGCCTTGCTTTTTTCATCAAAAATTATGGGGCTAAAAACAGTCAATTTCCGGCCACAATCCAAGGCTATAGCCTTGCTTTTTTCATCAAAAATTATGGGGCTAAAAACAGTCAATTTCCGGCCACAATCCAAGGCTATAGCCTTGCTTTTTACATCAAAAATTGTGGGTCTAAAAAACAACCAATTTCTGGCCAAAATCCAAGGCTATAGCCTTGCTTTTTTCATCAAAAATTATGGGGCTAAAAACAGTCAATTTCCGGCCACAATCCAAGGCTATAGCCTTGCTTTTTTTATCAAAAATTGTGGATCCAAAAAATAACCAATTTCCGGCCACAATCCAAGGCTATAGCCTTGCTTTTTACATCAAAAATTTTGGGTCTAAAAAACAACCAATTTCTGGCCAAAATCCAAGGCTATAGCCTTGCTTTTTCATCAAAAATTGTGGGTCTAAAAAACAACCAATTTCCGGCCACAATCCAAGGCTATAGCTTTGCTTTTTTCATCAAAAATTGTGGATCTAAAAAACAACCAATTTCTGGCCAAAATCCAAGGCTATAGCCTTGCTTTTTTCCTGAAAAATTATGGGTCTAAAAAACAACAAATTTCCGGCCACAATCCAAGGCTATAGCCTTGCTTTTTCATCAAAAATTGTGGGTCTAAAAAACAACCAATTTCCGGCCACAATCCAAGGCTATAGCTTTGCTTTTTTCATCAAAAATTGTGGATCTAAAAAACAACCAATTTCTGGCCAAAATCCAAGGCTATAGCCTTGCTTTTTTCATCAAAAATTATGGGGCTAAAAACAGTCAATTTCTGGCCACAATCCAAGGCTATAGCCCTGCTTTTTTCCTGAAAAATTATGGGTCTAAAAAACAACAAATTTCCGGCCACAATCCAAGGCTATAGCCTTGCTTTTTACATCAAAAATTGTGGGTCTAAAAAACAACCAATTTCTGGCCAAAATCCAAGGCTATAGCCTTGCTTTTTTCATCAAAATTATCGGTTTACAAAACAGTCAATTTCTGGCCAAAATCAAAGGCTATTGTCTTGCTTTTTTCATCAAAAATTATGGGTCTAAAAAACTGCAAATTTCTGGTCAAAAGCCAAGGCTACAGCCTTGCTATTTTCCTGAAAAATTATGCGTCTAAGAAACAACCAATTTCCGGCCACAATCCAAGGCTATAGCCTTGCTTTTTACATCAAAAATTGTGGGTCTAAAAAACAACCAATTTCTGGCCAAAATCCAAGGCTATAGCCTTGCTTTTTCATCAAAAATTTTGGGTCTAACAAACAACCAATTTCCGGCCACAATCCAAGGCTATAGCTTTGCTTTTTTCATCAAAAATTGTGAATCTAAAAAACAACCAATTTCTGGCCAAAATTCAAGGCTATAGCCTTGCTTTTTCATCAAAAATTGTGGATCTAAAAAACAACCAATTTATGGCCAAAATCCAAGGCTATAGCCTTGTTTTTTTCATCAAAAATTATGGGTCTAAAAACAGTCAATTTCTGGCCAAAATCCAAGGCTATAGCCTTGCTTTTTTCATCAAAAATTATGGGGCTAAAAACAGTCAATTTCTGGCCAAAATCTAAGGCTATAGCCCTGATCTTTTCATCAAAAATTATGGGGCTAAAAACAGTCAATTTTTGGCCAAAATCCAAGGCTATAGCCTTGCTTTTTTTATCAAAAATTATGGGGTTATAAACAGACAATTTCTGGCCAAAATCCAAGGCTATAGCCTTGCTTTTTCATCAAAAATTGTGGATCTAAAAAACAACCAATTTATGGCCAAAATCCAAGGCTATAGCCTTGCTTTTTTCACCAATAATTATGGGTCTAAAAAACAGCCAATTTCTGGCCAAAATCCTAGGCCATAGCCTTGCCTTTTTCATTAAAAATTATGGGTCTAAAAGCAGCCAATTTCTGGCCAATATCCAAGGCTATAGCCTTGCTTTTTTCATCAAAATTATCGGTTTAGAAAACAGTCAATTTCTGGCCAAAATCAAAGGCTATTGTCTTGCTTTTTTCATCAAAAATTATGGGTCTAAAAAACTGCAAATTTCTGGTCAAAAGCCAAGGCTACAGCCTTGCTATTTTCCTGAAAAATTATGCGTCTAAAAAACAACCAATTTCCGGCCACAATCCAAGGCTATAGCCTTGCTTTTTACATCAAAAATTGTGGGTCTAAAAAACAACCAATTTCTGGCCAAAATCCAAGGCTATAGCCTTGCTTTTTCATCAAAAATTTTGGGTCTAACAAACAACCAATTTCCGGCCACAATCCAAGGCTATAGCTTTGCTTTTTTCATCAAAAATTGTGGATCTAAAAAACAACCAATTTCTGGCCAAAATCCAAGGCTATAGCCTTGCTTTTTTCCAGAAAAATTATGGGTCTAAAAAACAACAAATTTCCGGCCACAATCCAAGGCTATAGCCTTGCTTTTTACATCAAAAATTGTGGGTCTAAAAAACAACCAATTTCTGGCCAAAATCCAAGGCTATAGCCTTGCTTTTTCATCAAAAATTTTGGGTCTAAAAAACAACCAATTTCTGGCCAAAATCCAAGGCTATAGACTTGCTTTTTTCATCAAAAATTATGGGGCTAAAAACAGTCAATTTCTGGCCAAAATCCAAGGCTATAGCCTTGCTTTTTTCATCAAAAATTATCGGTTTAAAAAACAGCCAAATTTCTGGCCAAAATCCAAGGCTATAGCCTTGCTTTTTCATCAAAAATTGTGGATCTAAAAAACAACCAATTTATGGCCAAAATCCAAGGCTATAGCCTTGTTTTTTTCATCAAAAATTATGGGTCTAAAAACAGTCAATTTCTGGCCAAAATCCAAGGCTATAGCCTTGCTTTTTTCATCAAAAATTATGGGGCTAAAAACAGTCAATTTCTGGCCAAAATCTAAGGCTATAGCCCTGATCTTTTCATCAAAAATTATGGGGCTAAAAACAGTCAATTTTTGGCCAAAATCCAAGGCTATAGCCTTGCTTTTTTTATCAAAAATTATGGGGTTATAAACAGACAATTTCTGGCCAAAATCGATGGCTATAGCCTTGAATTTTTCATGAAAAATTTTGGGTCTAAAAAACAGTCAATTTCCGGCCAAAATCCAAAGCTACAGCCTTGCTTTTTTCATCAAAAATTATCGGTTTAAAAAACAGTCACTTTCTTGCCAAAATCCAAGGATATAGCCTTGATTTTTTCATCAAAAATTGTGGATCTGAAAAACAGCCAATTTATGGCCAAAATCCAAGGCTATAGCCTTGCTTTTTTCATCAAAAATTATGGGTCTAAAAACAGTCAATTTCTGGCCAAAATCCAAGGCTATAGCCTTTGTTTTTTTTATCAAGAATTATGGGTCAAAAAAACAACCAATTTCTGGCTAAAATCCAAGGCTATAGCCTTGCATTTTTCATCAAAAATTATGGGTCTAAAAAACAACCAATTTCTGGCCAAAATCCAAGGCTATAGCCTTGCTTTTTCATCAAAAATTGTGGGTCTAAAAAACAACCAATTTCCGGCCACAATCCAAGGCTATAGCTTTGCTTTTTTCATCAAAAATTGTGGATCTAAAAAACAACCAATTTCTGGCCAAAATCCAAGGCTATAGCCTTGCTTTTTTCCTGAAAAATTATGGGTCTAAAAAACAACAAATTTCCGGCCACAATCCAAGGCTATAGCCTTGCTTTTTCATCAAAAATTGTGGGTCTAAAAAACAACCAATTTCCGGCCACAATCCAAGGCTATAGCTTTGCTTTTTTCATCAAAAATTGTGGATCTAAAAAACAACCAATTTCTGGCCAAAATCCAAGGCTATAGCCTTGCTTTTTTCATCAAAAATTATGGGGCTAAAAACAGTCAATTTCTGGCCACAATCCAAGGCTATAGCCCTGCTTTTTTCCTGAAAAATTATGGGTCTAAAAAACAACAAATTTCCGGCCACAATCCAAGGCTATAGCCTTGCTTTTTACATCAAAAATTGTGGGTCTAAAAAACAACCAATTTCTGGCCAAAATCCAAGGCTATAGCCTTGCTTTTTTCATCAAAATTATCGGTTTACAAAACAGTCAATTTCTGGCCAAAATCAAAGGCTATTGTCTTGCTTTTTTCATCAAAAATTATGGGTCTAAAAAACTGCAAATTTCTGGTCAAAAGCCAAGGCTACAGCCTTGCTATTTTCCTGAAAAATTATGCGTCTAAGAAACAACCAATTTCCGGCCACAATCCAAGGCTATAGCCTTGCTTTTTACATCAAAAATTGTGGGTCTAAAAAACAACCAATTTCTGGCCAAAATCCAAGGCTATAGCCTTGCTTTTTCATCAAAAATTTTGGGTCTAACAAACAACCAATTTCCGGCCACAATCCAAGGCTATAGCTTTGCTTTTTTCATCAAAAATTGTGGATCTAAAAAACAACCAATTTCTGGCCAAAATTCAAGGCTATAGCCTTGCTTTTTCATCAAAAATTGTGGATCTAAAAAACAACCAATTTATGGCCAAAATCCAAGGCTATAGCCTTGTTTTTTTCATCAAAAATTATGGGTCTAAAAACAGTCAATTTCTGGCCAAAATCCAAGGCTATAGCCTTGCTTTTTTCATCAAAAATTATGGGGCTAAAAACAGTCAATTTCTGGCCAAAATCTAAGGCTATAGCCCTGATCTTTTCATCAAAAATTATGGGGCTAAAAACAGTCAATTTTTGGCCAAAATCCAAGGCTATAGCCTTGCTTTTTTTATCAAAAATTATGGGGTTATAAACAGACAATTTCTGGCCAAAATCCAAGGCTATAGCCTTGCTTTTTCATCAAAAATTGTGGATCTAAAAAACAACCAATTTATGGCCAAAATCCAAGGCTATAGCCTTGCTTTTTTCACCAATAATTATGGGTCTAAAAAACAGCCAATTTCTGGCCAAAATCCTAGGCCATAGCCTTGCCTTTTTCATTAAAAATTATGGGTCTAAAAGCAGCCAATTTCTGGCCAATATCCAAGGCTATAGCCTTGCTTTTTTCATCAAAATTATCGGTTTAGAAAACAGTCAATTTCTGGCCAAAATCAAAGGCTATTGTCTTGCTTTTTTCATCAAAAATTATGGGTCTAAAAAACTGCAAATTTCTGGTCAAAAGCCAAGGCTACAGCCTTGCTATTTTCCTGAAAAATTATGCGTCTAAAAAACAACCAATTTCCGGCCACAATCCAAGGCTATAGCCTTGCTTTTTACATCAAAAATTGTGGGTCTAAAAAACAACCAATTTCTGGCCAAAATCCAAGGCTATAGCCTTGCTTTTTCATCAAAAATTTTGGGTCTAACAAACAACCAATTTCCGGCCACAATCCAAGGCTATAGCTTTGCTTTTTTCATCAAAAATTGTGGATCTAAAAAACAACCAATTTCTGGCCAAAATCCAAGGCTATAGCCTTGCTTTTTTCCAGAAAAATTATGGGTCTAAAAAACAACAAATTTCCGGCCACAATCCAAGGCTATAGCCTTGCTTTTTACATCAAAAATTGTGGGTCTAAAAAACAACCAATTTCTGGCCAAAATCCAAGGCTATAGCCTTGCTTTTTCATCAAAAATTTTGGGTCTAAAAAACAACCAATTTCTGGCCAAAATCCAAGGCTATAGACTTGCTTTTTTCATCAAAAATTATGGGGCTAAAAACAGTCAATTTCTGGCCAAAATCCAAGGCTATAGCCTTGCTTTTTTCATCAAAAATTATCGGTTTAAAAAACAGCCAAATTTCTGGCCAAAATCCAAGGCTATAGCCTTGCTTTTTCATCAAAAATTGTGGATCTAAAAAACAACCAATTTATGGCCAAAATCCAAGGCTATAGCCTTGTTTTTTTCATCAAAAATTATGGGTCTAAAAACAGTCAATTTCTGGCCAAAATCCAAGGCTATAGCCTTGCTTTTTTCATCAAAAATTATGGGGCTAAAAACAGTCAATTTCTGGCCAAAATCTAAGGCTATAGCCCTGATCTTTTCATCAAAAATTATGGGGCTAAAAACAGTCAATTTTTGGCCAAAATCCAAGGCTATAGCCTTGCTTTTTTTATCAAAAATTATGGGGTTATAAACAGACAATTTCTGGCCAAAATCGATGGCTATAGCCTTGAATTTTTCATGAAAAATTTTGGGTCTAAAAAACAGTCAATTTCCGGCCAAAATCCAAAGCTACAGCCTTGCTTTTTTCATCAAAAATTATCGGTTTAAAAAACAGTCACTTTCTTGCCAAAATCCAAGGATATAGCCTTGATTTTTTCATCAAAAATTGTGGATCTGAAAAACAGCCAATTTATGGCCAAAATCCAAGGCTATAGCCTTGCTTTTTTCATCAAAAATTATGGGTCTAAAAACAGTCAATTTCTGGCCAAAATCCAAGGCTATAGCCTTTGTTTTTTTTATCAAGAATTATGGGTCAAAAAAACAACCAATTTCTGGCTAAAATCCAAGGCTATAGCCTTGCATTTTTCATCAAAAATTATGGGTCTAAAAAACAACCAATTTGTGGCCAAAATCCAAGGCTATAGCCTTGCTTTTTTCATCAAAGATTATCGGTTTAAAAAACAGCCAATTTCTGGCCAAAATCCAAGGCTTTAGCTTTGATTTTTTCATCAAAATATATGGGTCTTAATAACAGCCAATTCCTGGCAAAACCCAAGGCTATAGCCTTGTTTATTTTCATCAAGAATTATGGGTCTAAAAAACAACCAAGTTCTGGCTAAAATCCAAGGCTATAGCCTTGCTTTCCTCATCAAAAATTATGGGTCTAAAAACAGTCAATTTGTGGCCAAAATCCAAGGCTATAGCCTTGCTTTTTTCATCAAAAATTATCGGTTTAAAAAACAGCCAATTTCTGGCCAAAATCCAAGGCTATAGCTTTGGTTTTTTCATCAAAATATATGGGTCTTAATAACAGCCAATTCCTGGCAAAACCCAAGGCTATAGCCTTGTTTATTTTCATCAAGAATTATGGGTCTAAAAAACAACCAATTTGTGGCCAAAATCCTAGTTTATAGCCTTGCTTTCTTCATCAAAAATTATGGGTCTAAAAAACAACCAATTTGTGGCCAAAATCCTAGTTTATAGGCTTGCTTTTTTCATCAAAAATTATGGGTCTAAAAAACAACCAATTTGTGGCCAAAATCCTAGTTTATAGCCTTGCTTTCTTCATCAAAAATTATGGGTCTAAAAACAGCCAACTTCTGGCCAAAATCCAAGGCTATAGCCTTGCTTTTTTTCACCAAAAATTATGGGTCTAAAAAACATCCAATTTCTGGCCAATATTTAAAGGCTATAGCCTTGATATTTTCATCAATAATTATGGACATTTAGTGGTCGAAGCAACAGCCAATTTTTATCCAAAAATCCAAGGCTATACGCTTTCTGCTTTTCTCATAAAGCATGATGGGTGTAAGAAACAGTCAATTTTGGGCCAAAATGGAAGTCTCCAGGCTTTATTTTTCTTCAACAATTTTTTGGTACTAAATACGTGTGAATTTGGGATGAAAAAAGAAGGATGTAAGGTTGCATTTGAATCGATCGCAGAAAGATTTTTGGAAAAGAAAAGAGACCTGGTATGCTCATCAATATCATTAGAGTGATAAATCCACATAAAAACCTAGGCCATGCCAATTGGTAAAACACTCCCTTTAAAAACAAAATAGCACGTTACACGGAAGAGCTTTGAGCTCAGAAAACGTTTACGATAATAACAAAAAGAAGAAACGAAAATCTGCTTCCAAAACCATGTTGCGAATTCGTGATAAATGAGTTGAGACTTTATCTATATATTCATAAGGGTACACAGTACGTATATAGTTTCCATAGACATAATGTTTTCTTCGAAAAATGGTAAGGCATTACTAACAAAGATAAGACCCCCAGTTTTAGTGACTGGTGACTTCATTGGGGTACGCAGGCAGGGGCAGAACTTCAGGGTGCATGTTCCTAACTCTAAAATCTTAGACTTCGGGGGTGGGGGGTAAATCGGCAGTAATACGTGTTTTCCTTCTTTTGAACAAGAATCAAATCTAGCACATTAGCGAGAATGAAGTGGCAAATATTTGTCCTATATACCTGAATTTCAAATCAAATCAAATCAAATAATACATGGCCTTTTATTTTCATCGGAAACAAAGCTTTACTAACACACTCTAGCTTTTTTGCTAGGCCTTTCTGCATTTTCAATTAGCAGATGAAATGATCATACTAGCATCGCTGAAAATGAATCAATGAACTCAAGACAGACTATTGTAGTGTTGGTATCTGACGTTCGCAAGCGTGGGATACACTCTTTTGTTACATATCGTTCAAAATTGCGACTTGTTGCAAAGTTAGATGAAAATTAGGCCTTGGCAACTTAGGTAAGGGGAGAGGATTAGGTGAAGGAAAATGTTGAGAACATTCATCAAAGATAAAGGATAGAATCTTGTTTTTTGAAAGCAAGATGAATGAATCTACACAACTTTTGTCCATTAATTCAATTCTAATAATTGAAGGAAAATCTGATTCCCTGGGGATTGCACTTTTTGTTTTGTTATAAAAAAGTTCTATTCCATGCTTTTCGTTTCCTATTTTCAAATGTATTAGCTTTTATCTTGCCGCGAAGCTTGTTGTAGGTGACAGTTTCTGGGCCTAACTGAAAGGGAACTACTTCGCATCTGGGGTAGATGGTTTTGATTCTGTTTGCACATGCTTCATTCGCTGTGTTTGAACTGGCTTATATGTCTATCACCTAGTGGGTTAATCGGTGAGGCTTCTTTACAGCCCAATTTGAAACGCAACATGGTAAAATTTACTAAAAAGAGAAGTCAATACGTCCTTAAAAGTTAACTTATGAACAGTTTTTCTATCTTTTGATTAATTTTTCTTTTCAATACATACACCTTGGTAATAAAGTTTTTTTCCTAAGATACTTGTTTCTTTGACATCATCAGAATTAAAATTTTTCGTTACACACTACCTAAAGCTACAAATAATGCTATGCATTCCCGCGCGAAATGGCCTAAAATTGCGAGTTGATCATGGCTGTTTGCAGATCCTTCACAATACGAGACAGTTTCGCCGAAATCATGGCTATGAGAGCGACTGTTTTCACTGTTTCGTTCAAACTTCCTTTACAAAACTCGATAAAGGCCCTTCATGGCAATACACAAGATATTTATGCTAGAGACTACAAATATTCATTCTAATAATGTATTGTTTGCATATAATTTGTACCCTAATAAATTGTCTTATTTCTATCCCTTATATCCAAGTTTGATTGAAAGAGACGGGGGTAATGAGTAGCTCAGTTTACGAGGCTTTAGCAGATATGAAATTAATGTCTTTGAAGTCTAATTTTTCTTTCTCTTCGTAAAATAATACAAACAAACGAAATCTAGGCCATATCAACCTTCTCTGGGGCCGCAGTGAATCATGGTAGCGGCAGAGGATTCTGGGAATTGCATGGAATATAATTAACTTTGAGAGTTTAACAGGCGCCTTTTTCCTTTCGTGAAGGGTCTATCTGCGTGTCTACGGGCAGGGAAGCGCGGGAAATGCAACTGTCATACATTTACAATGCGTTTAGTTTCATTAAAAATCACAATGCAATAAATTAGGCCCTAACAAGGTTAGGCCAAAAACAGTTAGGCATGGTTAAGTAAATACCGTCTATTGACTTAATGGTAGAATATGTGCAGTCATGCTCTCTATCATCTACAAACAATTACAAATCAAATATTTCTAATACTTTTTATATCTAATCAGATAAAATCAAACAAGGCGGCAAAAATGCATCTTCAAAACTTCGAATCAGGTTTGAAACCCGATTCATCTACTTCATAAGCTACATAAGAAGAGTGTGGTTAGGCCTTACATCTAGGCAAAAACATAACGGTAGAATCAGGCAGAAATCTGCCAGTCGCGTTAAGAAGGCCCTATCTGTACAGCTTGCAGGAACATATTACCTGCAGTATACGTTTCTAACCAGCAGAGGCGTCATTGTATGATTTGTACTGGGGGGAGAAAGGCGGGAGGAGGTGATTACGGTGTTGCCATTGAATCCAGCTTCAGAAAACCCACCAGAGTAGAGGACGCCTGACATCAGAATATTAAGCTTACTTACAATACTAAAATAATAAAGATGGTCTCACCAGACATCACATACGGTGGAGGAATCGTTGACACTCGGTGGATCATGTCCTCTTTTTCATGACGATTTTGATACATTCGAGGTTGTTTCTTCATTAAGATTGTTGTTCAATCTATCAGTTGTTTCTAGATTAACACTGGACACCTTAATCTAATGGTATCTTATACTCAGTTGACATCACCAAACATTTTAATCCATTTCACAAGTAACAGGGTGACCCTATATTGACAGAGGAAGGAAGAGTTGCCCCTATCCCCCTTACAAACCTTGGCGCCGCTACTTGGAGCCAGGCCTGTTTTAATCCCATTTAGATTTTGTTAAGATATTCAATCTATCAGCATATTCACTCAACATTACTTATTAGAAACAAAAAGATTTGCTGTTCTGCAAGGATGTAGTCTTGGACCATTTCTCTTTACTCTCAACCTGATGCTTATTTGGTCCACAAGTGACAATATGTCTTCAAGTGTAGTGTCCTGTTTAACGGGGGCACTGGACCGTATGGGCCACCAGTACTTATTTAAACGGCCTGGATTTCAAGTACAAATTTATCACCTAATTTTTAATGCTGTACAAAATACATGCAACTACACAGTAACTTCTATTTACTCTTTTTAAGATCGACTAAAGAATGCCTCAGAATCAAAACTGAATCCGGTTAGGCCATGTTTACAACGCGAAGAGAAGATGTCAATCTTTAAATCTCGATTATCTTTCTTGTAATCTATAACAACAGGGCCAACAGGAGTATGTGGACGGCGAGAACATGAAAACTCCGTTAACAGATGAACTGATTGGTCAGTTGCAGATCACCATAGAGATCATGCTAACTGTTCGTGGAATCGCTGATTGAAAGGGTCATTCCCCGATTCTATTGTTGTTGTCAGCGTCCGTGTCTCCAAAGTGACCCTGCAGGAGGTCCTATGCCGGAAGACTGTTCCCTTGCATTGTAAACAACCCATTATAGATAAAACAACATTATATAGCATTACATGCACGTTAAAACATTTTACACTGATACTCTTTATCTTTGTTACCACTGTAGTCTTTTACATCTTCAATCTAACTCTCAGATGACATCACAGATGCTTCGATGCTCCTTCTAACGGGGCTAAAAAAATAAGCATTACCTTTATAATCATGAGAAACAGTAAAATATCGTTTATATAAATTACCAAATGAAAGAATGAATGAAGAAAGTATGATCGAATGGATGAATGAATAAATAAATGAATGAAGGGTAAGCAAAGATGAACGAAGGAACTAACGAACGAACAAACAAACAAATGAATGTATGACTGACGGATGGAAGGAATGATAGATAAATTAATCAATAAAGAAATGAATGGATGAATGAATAACTAAATTAACGAAGGTATGAATGAATGAATGAATGAATGAATGAATGAATGAATGAAGGGTGAACGAAGATGAAGGGAGGAACTAACGAACGAACAAACAAACAAATGAATGTATGACTGACGGATAGAAGGAATGATAGATGATTAAACAATAAAGAAATGAATGGATGAATGAATAACTAAATTAACGAATAAATGAATGAATGAATGAATGAATGAATGAATGAATGAATGAATGAATGAATGAATGAATGAATGAATGAATGAATGAATTAAAGAAAGATGAACGAAGAGTGAATGAATCAATAAATGAGTGAATGTATAAATGAATGAATGAGTGAATGCATAAAGGAATGAACAAGTCACAATATTCAATTAAAATCCCCTTAGTAAAAATTTGCAAGATCGGTGAATCTAGTTCAATTTAAATTTCTGGAACTGAAGGTCATAACACCGAATTTCAAGACAGATGGCAAATGCACAAAAATTTAAGCTCAACTTTCTTCGTTCAGTGTCACATTATTCAGACTTTAATAAAACAGTCGTGTTAATCTCGAAGTTCGCTATCAATACGAGGAAAACCTTACCTATGCTCCTTCGGTGAGTAGCCTTTATCCTCCATAGAAGACTCGTTCGAATACGTATATTGCCCACGTGGACTATCATTTCTATATCTTCTTTGATCTGAAGATTCTTCTTCGTGTGGTTCCTCCTTAATCGGGACAATTTGAGCAGCAAGGCCACTAAAAAAGCCAAGAAATATTCTTGGATTAGTTAAGTTTAAAAATGCTACATTACAGTTCTACGTCGAATGATTACATGAATGTTGACAGTGATTTAAAAGGATATGCGATTGACAATAACGGAAGGTTACTGATGGTGATGATGAAGATGATGATGGTGATTCATTGATGAAGATGTTTGATGAAGAAGTTGAAAATGAAGATGATGATTATGATGATGATGATGATGATTCATTGATGATGATGATGATGATGATGATGATGATGATGATGAAGATGATGATGATGATGAAGATGATGAAGAAGATGATGAAGAAGATGATGATGATGATGATGATGAAGATGATGAAGATGATGATTATGATGATGATTGATGATGATGATGATGATGATGATGATGATGATGATGATGATGATGATGATGATGATGATGATGATTGATGATAATGATGATGCTAACTACACAAATGCGGAAGAAATAATAATTACTTCATATTTTCACAGAATTTGACTAGGGGTGCAACTGAATCGTCGCCATTATCATTTGGTGTCTCTGCTGCCTTTTTACTTGAAGGACTTCCTTGGTCCCAGGAATCATTGGACACTTCATCTACGCCTCGTTTCCGCATTCCATTATCAACAACCATGCTTGGTGGGGGATCTGCATTCCATTCTTCTCCTTCGTAGCCTTCAGCCATGTAGTACTCGCGTTTCGGCCTAGCAGAAAAATATTATTATAATTCTTGCAGTTCATGTAAATAGAAATCACGCTAGGCTTTTGTGATTGGTTGCTTTGAAGGTTAATTCCCTTTCTCCTTTCCAATGTATTCCCTCAAGAGGGCAACCAGTAAATGAGCGAATATCATTTACTCTGTCAGCAAACTGGACCAATCAAATTCAGTACCGGGAAATCCCCTAAGCAAGAACTCTTGATTTCAAACAGACCGTGTTTTCATACTTTCACGACTAGAAATTAATGACAGGGCCGTAGCTACAGTGGGGTGAGGGGGGAAACCCCCCTGGGAAAATATTGTGTTTCAAAAGAAAGGCGTTTTTGGCCATGAAGGGGTATTTCGTCGGCAAATTTTGCTAACTTGTCTTCAATTACAGGATTGTAGACCCATTTTGTCGGCAAACCCATCGTGGACACCACTCCCCCCCCCCCGAAACAGAACACCTAGCGACGACCCTGATCAATATGAATGGAAACACTCTTTATGAATAAAAAGCGACATTGAAAATGTTTTACGCACTTAACAAATAAGTCGAACAATAAACCTGTTAATTTTTAGACAATCTGTAATTGCTTCAGAATCAATTTAGTTATTCCCAGACAAGAAGTTATATCCTTCTCCAACTTAGACGGAGATGGTTGAAATCGACTCTGTTTTAGCTTACTAGCAGCAAGCCTTCTGAGCTAGAGTTTGTGACAATGACGTAAAACAAGGTAGTTTCTTTGGACTGTTCAAAGCGTTGTCCTGTAGACGATCAATGTTTGTCGACGTTCAAGAAGACTTTCCATTCGATGATGCCACGTTCAAGCAAATAAGGTTGGAATTGACATTAAAGGAAATTATAAAATTGCCGAATTCTTAATTATAATTACTCTTATGTTTATTTTCCGACAAAGTTTGTTGAAACAGATTAAATTGTATGCAAACGTTGATTTCTTAGCTGTTTCTACAAAGATAAATTGTTTTGAAACGCAAATGAGATGCACTTTATTTAGTAATGTTGACACTCAAACTGATCCAGACCCTCGCTAGAGCAAGCTTTGTCAAAATAGGGGTGTTGCTATAACTTTTCGCCGTGCATAAAATTACAGACCAATTCAGGGTGCCAATTAACTTGAGCGGATGTGATCCCCTGTAATTTGCAGCTTAAAAATTTCTTTGATTAAAATCAAATGATTGCCAGTGATTTGAAACAATCTAACTTAACACAGTGACGCAGCCAGGATCATTCTTGAGGGGAAGTGTGCGTAGGGGGGGGGGGTGATTAGCCAAGGAAGGAAGATTCCTTTGGGTTTTGAGTTAGATAATTTAAGGCCCTTGCAGATTTGTGTATCACAGACCATATAAATTTTACCATTGGAGGGACAGCGTCTGTCCCTGCACCCTCGCTTCGCTACAGTTTCACGGGCATTTCACCAACAACACAGATATTAAGAGTGCGGTACCGCTAACAAAAAAATTATGCAGTGAGATTGCATGTATCAAAAGGGGTCATGTTCCTTTTCTAAGCTTCAGGCACTGTGCAAGAAGGAATTTTGGTTTTGAAATTTATTGATTTAATATTAATTGAAAATAAAATATTTATGTAGTAAAAAATTAAATATGGTTTCAAAATCGTGATTGACAGCGTAGAATGTTGGAAATGGCTAGGCTGGAACATTATAAACGCGTTTAGGACTAAAATGAAATCCTAATATCTTATAGGCTGAACAATGTTCTAGAATTTGTCGTATCAAAGTGTCGATTTTAAGAAGGGCGAAAATCTTACATCTTAGTATATCTTGATTCTTTTGCACTTTTCAAGTTACTTACAATCTGACATTCTCTTGGTCATATCAACACATAAAAGCGAAGATATATTCAGAATGGCGAAAATCTCATATTTTCATACATGATTTTTATGAACATTCTGAACTATCTTACAATCTGAGATTCCTTTAAAAGTCTAATGCATAAATGATAAAGCGGCATAAAAATAGCCATAAATGCCGTTTTGTGAACAATAACTATGAACAGTAATCAGGCGGAGACAGTTCTTAATCTGCTCTTATAATTAACCGTTCTACTACGTGTAATGAATCGTTCTTATCTTTTGTCACCTCAGACACGTCTGTCTTAATCTCAGATGGCATTACAATCAGAATCAACACAGACTCATAAACAAAATTAATCAAAATTTAAAGTAACTCACAAGCCTGGCTTTGTCATTCGCCTCCTGAAAAATTCCTCATCATCAACTGTCCAAACAGCTCCTTTGAAATTCTCTTTCCTCACAAAGCATTTATGAAGCGAAAGATTATGTCTGACAGCATTCTGTAAAGAAAATGGTCATTCCATTATTGATGGAACTAAAGAGCATGCCCTGCCCAGAAGAAAAATGCACTTCTAGTTCAATAGCATAGCGATGGATTGTATGCAGGAGGTCTTCGGCTCAATACCAATTAAAATCAAAGAAAATGTAACAAGTTCAACATTCCACAAAGAATAGGCCAAGTCGAACTCGTGCCAGAAGTCATTTAAACATTCTCTTGAAACAAAGGAACAGAGATAGCACTCCCCTGAAAGAAGTTGTCGTACAGGCAGCACGATGGTGCGTTCTTGGAGGGAGTCAACCACCTCCGGGAAGGGGGGATTTCAATTCCAAGGCAATTTAAAAGGTACATAGCTAAAGCATAGAGACCTGCCATATTGCATATGCAACCTTTTGAAAATATTTCTTCAAATCGAGGTTCGTATAAGAGACAGAGAAGCAAGGTTAACAGCACTAGTTGATTCTCTGCGGAGTCCTTAAACAATTGAAGACGATTTAAGTAAAATGTCTGGATTAGTTTACTGTTACTTACGCGACCTGTGACATTCGTAAATCAAAACTCCTCGTAATAACGAGTAACCACAAGAAGGGCATTTGCAAGCAAATATCATAAAGTTCATCAAGACGGGCTTGTGTGGACATTTCACCATTGCTAAAAGCTCCGATATAAACACAATTTCATAGCAGGATATCTTAATCCAGGTTAGAAATCGATGATGTTTTACGCAAAAGGCGTTACCCAAAGTTTGAGAAAAGCTAATTTTGAGATAGATATTTTGCTAACTCAAGGCAGAAATTGGCTAATTGCTGTTGAAGAGTTTGCTCAGAAACCAGCGAGAATCTGTTAAATGCCAAACCTCCTAGCCAAAAACATCTTTGTTGCAGTTAGATTCTTCTCATAACCGAACCCAGCTAAGACTACAACTGGACTTTGAGGTTGCGGTGAGAGTTTGTGCAATCAAACGATGTAATAACAATCAAATTTCCAAATCATGTTTCTTTTAACCAGCAGTTATTGCCAATGATTGTAAATGATAGTATTCATCCGAGTCCAATTTTCATGTCTTCGTATCTTGAGGCAAAATCATCAAATTGAACAGGCACAGCGCTCTTTTCGTCTCGGCACTCATCAGAGCATGAAAGCAAACGGCAACACATAACCGGCTTTCGGTTACGTTCCAGCATTTTCGTATTCATCAAAGTATTGAGGCTTTCGCACTTGAAAATATTATCAACTTTGTAAATACTTCAGACTTAATTCGCCATCATTTTACTTTGCGGTGCACATCATGGATAGAAAATATATATATTTAGAAAGGGACATAGGAATGAGGAATGGTTTGAAAGGGGCAATTTTTCCAAAGTTAGCCAAAACTTAGGCGGCCTTGCCCCCATTGCCTCACCCCCGCCGGTTCTTACGTCCCCGTATATAGATATCTTAACTTTGCCTACATGATAAAAAATAAAATTGACTAACCTTCCATGTACTAGTATTCTTTCTGAAATATGCAAAATGTTTCATAAACCAATTATATATATCATTCAAAGTCAATTCCCCATTTGCTGAGTCCAGGATGCCTTGTCGGATGAGACTGGCGTATGTATAGGGAGGCCTTACATCGGGGTCCTGAAAGATATGGCCTTTCGTTTTTAGCTCTGAAATAGAAGAGAAAGCCCTTGAAAAGTAGAAACGTGTTTTAAAACAAACGTTTTAAATAAACATTGTAATGCGCAAACAGGAGGTGAATATTCCTATACTTTCATAAAGGAAGGTCCATACGGATGATCTTAGGGGTATATGGTTTCCATCGCTAGTGGTTAAAGATGATTTAACCCTACCTCGATAAAAGAGATGGCTAAGGGAGTGATCGAGATGATAAGCATCAGGATATGATAACGAGGAAAGCTCAAAATGTAACAATCTACCCCTTCCCTAGTAACATTTCAGATAAGGAAAATCTTACTTTCCTCTGAAAGACGTTGCTTTCTGCCCATAGCTCGCATTAATTTTTGGCAGCCGTAGAAATGGCCTAAAAGTATTTTGTTACGGGTAGATCTGAAGCAGTACCACAAAGGGATCGCGTTTCTACGAAAGGTATAAATTTTAGTCAAGCATTAGCAGAAAATGCTCGAAAAACATGGCTGGAAATATTTTCGGTTGGGGGCAATACTTGTCGCATGTATTTATCTCGTCAATATCATTTAGTTGGTGCATAAACTGGGAGAAAACGACCGCCCACCTGTCTTTTTAGAGCGAAAAAAGTAATGCTTTTCTTGTGACAAGGCCCTGCAAAGCAACAGAAGATTTTAATTGGAAATATGCGTCATATTTGTAGCTATCTGACTGGGTGCCGTTCCAATCAATCCTGGACCTTCCCTCTGTAAATACCAGCCACCAGTTTAGGCCATTACTCGAGCCAGAAGAGAATGAACAAGATGGCTTCTAATTTAAATAACTGGAAAACTTAACACAGCCCAAATGATATCCAAGAAAAGCCTTCAGGGTATATATGGAAGTTTTCCCGCTCAATATTGAGAGGTGAGCTGTTGAGGCTTCGCATGGACATTCCATTTGAAAAGATAAGAACCACCTCCTTGCGTTGAAATCAAATAAAAATTCGCCGCGCGGCGCAAATACGCGTAATGTTACGTGGCATGAAAATGAAGCCTTTAACCGTCCATGTTGGTTTGAAGATGAAGCATGAAGCCGTTAGCCAGCAAGTCATTGCAAACGAAATTTTCACAAATGGCATCGAGAGAAAAAAACTGCTTAGGTAATGATGAATGGGGGGAGGGGGATTCCCATTTGCTTCTTGTGAAAGAGTTTTGCAGTATAGGTTGGGTACTTGGCACTAGTTTCCCTCATCAGATCTTTTTAACACTTAACTTTAACACACCTTTAGATTTATATTCTCTATATCTTCGCAAAACCTTCAACCATATACCTTCAACCATATACTTCTATTCCAACGTCTGGAAATAACTTCTATCAGTTATATTCGTAAAAAGAGAAAAATTTCGCAGCCTGCATCGCACAGCCTGTAAAAAACAGACCGGTCAGAGCGACCCCGGCAGATTTCTTATCCTAGCGACCCCCTAGTATGAAAACACTTATATAGACTTTGATTGGTCAAATCCATATAAAGACCACCTTTGATTTGTTCCTCTACACGTGCAAAAAGGGTGAAAAGGGGATGCGGTGACATCCTCTTTTAGAGTCCAGTTCATGCAAAAATCATGATGAACAATTGTTAAAATACACAATTGTTGTGTATATACGATTTTAGTACAGTATGGTTGCTACGGTACGTTGTCCCACAAGACTCACGCCTGAGCTTCTTCATAGTGATTTCCCTATCTACAACCGGATAGCTCGGCGTGGTGTCTCCGTTACTTATGCATATCTTTTGATGGTCCATCGAGTTTGTCATTAGGCTAAATAATTAGGTATTTATAATCACCGATCGAGTCATTGTTTGAGGTGTAACATGGCCCAAAACTTGTTCAATATCGAGCCTCCGACAAGCTTTGATACGGTCTGTTATGATTTATGAAATTGTCAATGATTTTCGTCCCAAAGGCATTTTGGATTTGTTCCAACAAAGATACTCCATGTCAAAGTATAATACGAAAAATGGCAATGATCTCTGAAGTGTGCTGAAACTTGTATTTACCATAAAAAGGGTTATGAAGCCTAAAGTTTTAAACATATTCCTTTTAATATCAGAAAACATTTAGTGTTAAAACCAGTTACAAACACACCTAAAAAGGCTTTGATGAGCTTTTGAGAGATCTGTTAGTTAATTTAAGTTTTCACAAATATGACTCAACTGAAGATAATATTCCATTCATATGTTTCTTTTAAATCATTTTCATATTCTTAACCTCTGTCTAATATATTGTTTTGAATATATCAATTATTTATAAGGTATTTTACAAACGTATCTTCTCTGTTAAGTATGTAATCTTTAGCAAGATTAACAATTGAACACAAACTATAAATCATATCTTCCATGAGACAAATCTTCCTTTAAACAATAAATATCTTGGCTTTCGGAGTGTCAAAAATCTAAGATTAGCTTTTTCAATCCATGGCGTTACGGATTACTGAGTGTAGATTATTATCGGCTGCCCAATAGCAGTCAAAACATCCAATCTGCAGTCAACAAAGAAGTTCTGTCAAGGTGCAATGCATCTTCGCACAATCAACGTAAAAGTATGAGGAAGGCCGTGAAAAACAATCATGGCCACATGCTGATGACAATTGTGATGCCACGTGGCCCTTATCTAGGAAAAAGACTGATTTTACATTGTCCAACAGAGTTGCCAACTGGCCAACTGGAAGGCCAGATTTCAGAAAGCTGGCCTAATTGTAACACTTTTGCTACAAGTACTTTCATTGGGCCTCTAACTCTTTTAGCTACGATTTGGCTTATCATAGAGCCATAGATCAACCTTTTTGAAAAGCGGAGGAGGTATCCAGACCCTCTGCCATATATGGATACGCCATTGAATTTGTTTAAATTCGGTTAAAAATTGGTCTACTGATGTTAAAAATGTACATTCTTCTGTTGTTTCTTCTGTTGTTAATTTGGCCACATTTTAGCCTCCTTTGCAACCATGTTAGGCTACTGCTGATCAATTGGGTCTGGCAATCCTGTTTCACAGTTCTTTCACAGCGTTTATTCCAACATTGCACGGGAAGGGGGTAGCGAGGCCCTTTTGTATCTGGAGCGGAGGGCTGTCTAGCCTTTCCTTAAAGCAATAAACAATTTGTAATGGGAATGTCACTTTTTGACCAACGAAGAAGCTTGCACATTTTGTGGGCCTCCGTCATGATAAGATGGTGACCCAGTCTGCAAAGCGTGGCAACTGCACGCACAAGAAAATTTGCAGCAGATCGAAGTGCACCCAAAATTTGGCCTTGCACGCGCGCATTGTATGCGTATAGACTCAATTTGCAGTGTCATACTACCAAAGATTTTCCATCGAAAACCCAATACAATCAATATGAGGAATCACGAGGTAAACTGATGGTGCACCAGAGAGAATAAGGTGTGCCTGCCGTGCGCCACCCAAACTTCTCCTTGCACGCTCGAGATCTCGTCGAGTTCTGCCATGCTCTGCAGACCTGGATGGTGATCAGTTAAACAGAATTGAGTGACTAGTGCGTGCCAAATCGCTTGGTAACTGCAGATGGAATATTCAACGTTAAAGACTTTCCTCTTGAAATATTCTGCCACCAAGGCCAACATTCTTGAAGATGAGTTCGCACACGGGAGTTTCCCTGACATATGATGTTACTTGTGACTGGCATCATTCTACCCTAAGATTTCGTGAGCGAAAGCAGCAAATATGAAATGCAGAGGCAATATATTGGCGAAGTGACTCATAAACAAATAAACTCATTCTAAAACGCAAAAGAGAGTCGCCGAAAGGTATGGCATCAAAACATGGCATTTTTGGCACTGAGCAAATATGAGGAAAGTTCCTTGCAGTGTCGGCTCGTGTATTAGGCACCAAGAATCCTCAACAAAGTGTTTTCCCTAGGCAGCATGTTTTATTTGCCAGAACTGTTTTTTCTATGATTCTACCTATCTTCCATTCGTTATTATTCAAAGATCACTTAATCCAACGCTCCCGGCGGCTGGGTTTAGGTTATGCGCCGCCTGATCGGGCAAACAATCCCTCGGCACATTGCTTTAGATCCGTAACCATCGAAATATTTCTTGGTTATTTCCTTTCTTGGGCTCGATATTTCGAGCTCCATGCTTTGATCAAGTTCAGCCAATCATGCGCATGCCTTTTCAAGCATGCTCTTGTCATTGATTGGCCCAGCATTCTCTGTCAAAAGACTACTGTCAATCATATCACTCATTCATTCGTCAAAGTCTCAAATGCTCATACATGTCGCATGGGGTTGTGAAAGCGGTCAAAGGGTGCATTACCTTAGGCCAAAATCATCAAATGGTTATCCAGTTAAGGCGAGGCTCAGGAGGAGGAAATTTCGTTTGATGCTGCTGCGTTCAAAAGTCTTGCCAAAACTTAGTAAACTTTAGAAGTGACAAATAACTGTGGACGCTCTTTTTACAACATTTTAAATTATTAACTTGTCTTGGCAATCCCTAGAAATTTTCCTAAATTATAATATCATTTAACCAAATTTGTTTGTTTTCAACCCCACCGGTCAAAATTCCAGCTGCCGCCACTAGTTCCCTGGTAGTCCAATTGCTTCTCTAGCAACTGATGCCCAGATAAGTAACGTTCCCGAATAGTTTAAGTCCTAATCTGTTGTGTATTTTGTATTTAAACGTAAAAGATAAAGTTCAGCTTCAAATTTGATCATCTTGGTTCGTCACATAGCGTCAACAATACGCCTCATTTTTTTTTCAAATCACAATAATGAAGAACAATGAGCTGCACCAATTTCCTTCTAAAAATGGGGATCGCCGACATATGACAATGACCATGTCAACTGCTTCCAATCCAGTGAATTCCCGTTGATACAGTGCGGAGGAAACAGCGCAATATTCTTATTGTATATAATTTTTGCCCTAATCAATTAAACTATTATATTAAGGTTGAGTGATTTCACATTGTTTCAACTGACCAATCACAGTGATTAGATTTATGATCTGTCCAATAAGCCTATCATGGACTTCTGAAATCAACAAACCTTGAAGTAATATGTCAACTGAAAATTGCAATTCGGTAACAGTAGCCTAAGGTAAAGGCATCAATACATAACAAGGAAAGACAGTATTACTTGAATAATTGTAGATTTGTGCCTCAAAACCAGAACTGACGTTTCTAAGTTTATTGACTTGTGGCGAAGAACGACTCTATGCTTCATGTATAGCTTACTATAAATAACTACTTGAAAACAAAAAAAATGTGCATCGTTGTCTGCCTATCGAAAACTTACGCTTAAATCTACTAAAGAAAATAAAATTTTCTAGCCGCGCATCTAATAAAAACTAGCCGAATCTAAAGTTACCTTGGCCTATGTCAACAACTGTCGTGTGTTCTCCCCTTCTTTTAGACTTGACTGCTTCTCGTCCTTAAAAGAATTCAAGTATTTTATTTACCTGTAATAATAATTGAACAATGGCCTTAAACGAAGTTTGCCAGCGAGTAAAACGTTTTCCAGGTAGGATAGACCACATTGGCTCTTTAACTCGACAACAGCCAAGGCTGTAGGGAGCCACTTCCTTTATTCCAAGAGACCAGGGTGTCCCCTGACATCAAAGATTTCGATAGTAATACCGCCAAGATAAAAAAGTCTCATTCGTCGAGTGATTTCGGACTCAGAAATCTCGACACTATTAAAAACACATCGTTGAAAGTCATATTGCGGATCTATTCTTTCCATTTACAGTATATCTAACGCTCCTGATATAAATTCCATAAATGCTATTTCGTCAGATTTCCTTTAAATCTTTAACTAACGACAAGGCAAAAAATTAAACAAAAAGACCCTAGTGATCTGCCTTCTTGCTTAACGCCTTAACTTTTTTCAGAGCAACATCTTAAGATTACTAAAAGAACCCCTTGAAATCAGACATTGTCTGATCCCTCAAGGGGATTTAAAGCAACGCCCTAGAGAATTCCCAAGTTACCTTCACCAATATCAATCATAGCAGCAGCTTCTCCCCGCCTTCGAACAGGATGATATGGCGAGGAACGGTTGACAGCGACATCTCCAGGGGGCTGGTTTGGAATACCAGGCTCCAACGGTTGGAATTTTCTTTCAACGCTTCGCTGATCATCAATAGGTTTTAACGGCACGCTTTTAACCTCACTTCCAGAAGCTCCTTCAATGCGGTCTTCCTTCATTCCGGAGCCACTGCCATGAATGTATGGCCTCATTTGAAACGGAGGCCTTACATGATAGTGAGGCGGAATGTGATAATGGGGCTGAGGATGATGCACTGAGTGGTGGTGCACATGCGGCGAGTGTTGCTGTATGATATTGTGCGGTGACGAGTGTAGATGTGGCCCTCCTGTAGAGGACGACGGAGAAACATGGTCACCACGATGTCCGTGCGGAGAAGTTAAGGCGGCAGAGCGGGAATGATGACTAGAGGAATGGCGATCCACCTCTTCGCGCCTATCTGAATGGAAACCTCGAACTGAACTGTGATGACTGTGCTGATTGTGAGGCAGGACCATCATTAATGGATTTGAGCTTGTAGTTGGAGGTGAGATTATCCGCGGAGCCGACGCTGTTCGTACCTCGTCCTGAAAACATAAAAAGCAAAAGAAAACTTGAAAAACACCTCAAAAGAGATTCCGTCCAAGCCTCCAAATGAGACCCTATCTGAGCCTCGTAATAAACACACTTTCAAGCCTCCAAATGAGACCCTATCTGAGCCTCGTAATAAACACACTTTCAAGCCTCCAATGAGACTCCTTTCAGCTTTCCTTAGATATTCTCAATTCAAAGCTTCAAGTCTTAACTAAATAGAACATTAACAATATTACTTCGCGTTTACTTGCAAAAAATTAATCAAAACAAAATTAATTGAAACGAAAGGGGTTCAGTTTTGATGTCTAGCCAGCGATAATTACAATAAGATTAAAACATGAACAGCTTACCTTATCATGCGCAAACTGCAAATGTGCAAGTATAGCTGATAATTTACCACGTTCTGACGCCAACTAAAAAAATTTGTCACCATAAGGTTTCGAGTTAGATTTAAAAGGAGATTAAATATAGACTAAAGTCGGGCATCTCATGGGAAGACAAATCCCTAAAGTTGCAGAATACTGGCCTAAGTCGCCTTGCAGACGCAAGAAAAAATAGCTGTCACGGCTTTTGAAGCAGGTTGATCCTATATCAGACGTTCTTAACGTCACAGGGTTTAATACACTATCTACTCCCTGCAGGAGGGCGGGAATCCGCGCCTCTGGTTTAGTAAACAAGATGCTTTAACTACTCCAGTTTTTCTCCAAAAGATCCAGTCATACCTTAACTCTGGTCCTCCACTGAAGGGTCTGTTTATAGCATTTTTGATTGATGAAATAATGTTGCAAATAAACATAGTATGAAACGGCCAACTGTAGCCAAACTGTTTGCCAGGATGATTGTCTGTTTGTTTGTTTGTTTGTTTGTTTGTTTGTTTGTTTGTTTGTTTAACTGACTTCTTCTTTCAATTTAAATCTAAAAGTAACCTTGCTCAGTCTATGATGAATCAATTCATTTCGTTTAATTGCAGACCTCGGGATTAGTTCCATGAAAACAAAACTGACAAAATGTCTCTTGCAAGATAATCAAATTAAATACAAATCTATATATAAATACCCGTTCTTCAAGATCCTTGACAACATATCCTTGCACCCTTGCTTGCGAAGCCCCGTTTTCATCGAGAACGTGAACACTGTTGAGATGGCTAAAAGAATATGAAAATATCGTCTACATACATGACGGTGGCTTAGACGAGTGGTCAAGACGCAGGCCTACGAGAGACTCGCGGATCGAGACAACAGTCGATGCCCTCCACAGTCGATGACGAGCTTTACGAGCTGTTCAGCCGAAGAAGCTGGCAATCTCTTCGAAGTCATTAAATGGCTGGTCAGGAGAAATCCTTAGGGCACTGGCCTTGGCGCCCCAGTGCCACATCAGGTTGATAGCTACGAGAACCCCAGTCTGCGGTAACGAATAAATAAAAAAAAGAAGAACATAATATTGCGACTACCCTGCACAGCATAGTCTCTCCTAATGATAAATTACATCATTTCATGCCTCAAAAGTCATAAACAAGTTCAATAGGAATTGTCAAAATTTCAAGCCAGGTGATAAAATCAAGTGTTTTTTTTGTTCGATTTGTAGTTCATTAGGCCTCAGTTAACCAAGAAAACTTAAATCTACTGAAACGGGAAAGCCTTCCAACTTTTTCTAAAGCGATTGAATGGCCCTAGACTGTAAATTAAATTCCTGTAACAGTTTTTATTCGTTGTAACAGTACATTTAATGCGCAAGTTCTTTATTTATTTCAATCCCATTGGATTTAGATAAGCTTACTTTGTTTTTATTGCTTACATTTTTGGCTGTGTAAACATCGAATTAAAACCGATATTAACAATAAAAGCAGCCACAACAGCAGCAACAATTGAACAACAGCAACAGTTTCAGAGATTTAAGGGAAATGGTTGATAATCAATGCCATAGCTCAGAATAGATCTAGACACTGTCCAAAAAGACCCGGATTTTATGTCTTTCTAATACAGATATGCCTTAACATGAATGTAAAAAGGCGATCTTGCTGGCCAAATCCGTTTTCTCCAAGATATTCCCCAAGACAATCTGATACATAACAACACAAAATCCTGATTTGCACAAAAAGAAGAAGGCTGTTATCTAGCTTGAACTGTTAAACTAAATAAGTGGTAAGCGGATATCGATTGATCAGAACAAAATGCCAATGAGATGTACGCCATGTACGCCACTATCATTACTTAATACCAATATCTAGGCCGGATACAGTACGGTTTTACACCAATATAAAATCAAGTAGAATGGTTTTCTTCTTTATTCCATACCAATACAAATATCTTAAAAGGAAACTATTATACTCTTCTATATGGCCTAGTCTACATGTTTACGTCTTAATAATATTTCTTCAGCAACAGGGATATAACCGAAATGATACTTCTTATTGTCGACTTATTTTTTCAAATATCCTGCGCTCTATAACCAGGTGAGTGTTGGACGGAAAAGCTCTTCTATATGCTATATTCTGTTTTTCAATTTGACATTAGAAACTGCCCCAACACTAAGTCAACTGTTTTATGCAACGCATTGAATAATCATCGAAAAATTGCTAAATCTCCACCTACACGATAAACTCTCGCTTGTCTTGAAATCTTTTTTCACAACTAGGCCACTGGCATTTACCATCCTTTAGCAATCTACTGATCACTAAAAACGTAATAAGAATGAAGTTTGAAATATGAATTATAAACAAACATAGGATAACACAAAACGACGAGAAACAAGAAAATATGTGCTCCAAAATAATAACATCACCTTCAAGTAAAAGATTTATGAACTCGCATCGCAAGATTCCTTGTATCCGGAAAACGGCTTTTTACCGCCAGGCATTGTCTTAAGCGTCAACATTTTAGTCTTAAAAGTACATCTTTTATAGTTGAACAATCATCTGTCAAAGATTAAGCATTGTTTGCTTAACAAGCGGTTTACCAGAAGTTAAAACAGTCCTGTAATGGGTTTTTCCTACGTGAGAAAGCATTTACGTTTCGTTCCAGGAATCACCTTCCATCATGTAGAACATAGGCTGAATTTGAGAACTTATTTGCTCAACTGATAAAACAAGACATGAAAATGCAGTTCTTGAAAAGAATTGCTTAGTACTTTAAAATGCGCTTGGTCATTAGGACAAAAACTGCTAATTTGTAAAGGCAGTCCTGAGGCAGTTTTAGTATTGAAATCCTGCGATTGTCAAAAGGGTTTTTTGTGGCTATTGTCGAGTTTCTTATAAAATTCTTTACGTTTCTTTCAACAGAAGCCCTTGACTTTTATAACTTTGGGGCTAACATTTTTTTCAGCAATGGAAAATCAAGTGTAGGTATTGAAATATGGACTCCTCTGCTAGAAAGCATGTATTGTCAGACCGTTCCAATCGTGCTCAAGTTATGAATACTGCTTGCGTCTCAATTCTTGCAAACATTTTAACAAGGATATCTGCTACTCCTAACAGTAGTTCAAGTCCTTAATATATGTCAAATGAAATATTTATTACGTGGGATGTGCTGATGAAAATGTGCCTTGTTTTCTGAATAACATTGGCAAATCCATTATGAACGAAACAAATATTGGATTTTGTAGATCTGATGCTTCAAGAAAGACGTGCTTATCATAGCAAACGGAAACAAGTAATGAAAAACAACTGTTAAAACAATATAGGCCACGAGTCAGTAATTATAACATCGGCTTTGCGAAGCGCGAGCTTGCGATATGGAGATTATAATTAAAAACATTGTCTAAGAAAAACAAAAGCTAACTCTGTGTACAATCATAGAGACTATGGCGCTTCAAGGTAAAAACAAAGCGAGGTGGATTGGCGTCTGGAATAATTTAATACAATAAAAAATCATCGCTGTCCTTAATTTTGGCATTCACGAGCAAATGACATCGTTTTATTTTGGAGTTTTCATTAGAGAACAAGCTGCTGTTGTCACAATCAAAGTCTGTAAGACTAAGGAGTGGAGAAACAAAAATTGTTTTGGAAGGGCGGTTAACTACAACCGAAGACAAAGATAACAATAGACTTATTGCATTCGTAAATCGTTTATACAACAAAATAAACAATTTCCAATGGTACTTATTGCAAATAAATCTCCAGCATAAATAATTTTAGCTAATGTTTTGTCTTTCATCACGCATAACCGAGGCTATAAACATGAAAGGTTTGTAATTAAGATTTAATCATTTACTTTCTGAGAATTCCACTATAAATAACCCGAAATAACGTTTGTTTTGTCTTCATGACGCCTTTACTTGTAATGGAATGAAAGCGAAGAGGCCTGTTTCAACTGTAAATAATTTTTTAGTCTTTTCAAATTTGCTCCAGGTCAAATAACGGCTTTATACCGGGCTAATCTGTGACGTATTTCACAGGCTAAGAGAGCTGTAAACAAATAGATTTTCTTTCAAAACATCTCCCTCAATATACAGTCTGTATTGCGATGCAATATTGTTGTGGAAGGCGTTATCTGCTGCGAACACCCCAACATGCATTTGTTTTCAACGCAATTTTGGTCAAGTTTAAAAACAAATTTGCTTTTTAAATAAGCAATCGGTCAAGGCGAACTAGGGCTGCGGTCACTTAACACTAAGCAAGCGATTCATAGTAACTAAGCCTGGACTCACTTTACACTAAGAAACTTGAGGCTCGATGAATGAATGAATGGAAGCAATTAAGCAACATTATCATCAAGCAAGCGATTCATGGTAACTAAGCCTGGACTCACTTTACACTAAGAAACTTGAGGCTCAATGAATGAATGAATGAATGTAAGCAATTAAGCAACATTATCATCAAGCAAGCGATCATGGTACCTAAGCCTGGACTTACTTCACACTAAGAAACTTGAGTCTATTAAGAAACAGGCTCTTGGGCTTAATTAAGCTTGGTCGCCAAGGCACTGCGCTATTTAAGGCTGTATGAAAAGTCTGCTAGCATCTTGGCAATCATTTTACAGTTCATTTTGATGATATGTGAACTAACTTAAACGTTGAAAATCTTTCAAAGGCACCGTATTACTTATAATTATTATTACTTAAGAAGGACATAAGTGGGTTGCAGTTTCCTGTTAAATCTCCGACAGTTCCTTCTCCCCGTAGAATAACCGAAAAACGACAGGGCTAACCAAACTGACGCCAAAACGGTCCCAACTTCTGAGTATTAGTGCATTAACGCAATTTTCCACCTGATAACTGCATAAATGTAGGTGCACAGTGACGGCATACTTAAAAATAAGGGCCCCCACCCTGAATTTCGAGGGCGTCAATATTGTTCAAAAGTCTTTGCTAACATTGGCAAACCGAAAATTTTTAATAAACAGCGAGGCTAGGACTCTGACTGTAATAACGATTGGGCAGACGCGCATGGCAATACCAAAATATTTACTCTTCCAATACAACGGTATCAGGCTTTGACGCTAAAATAATTGATAATGATAGTATTATCTATGCAGCGCGCAATACATACAGCATTTTTCTGAGGTCAAACGGATAATTGGAAGCAAACAAACGTCTGCACAAATGCTAAAATTCACTAAAGCATAATGCGCTGAAATAAGTCAGACACCGTACTCAGTTTTAACACTTGATAAATTAATCCGACAACTTTTATTAAACCAATAAACTCAAGACAATGGTGAGCATAATATAAAAAATTGTTATAGCTCTTCTACCGACCGTTACTGATCATATCTCAACTATAGTCATCTCTGCCTAATTTGAACTAGAGTGATCCAGTGTGATTCGAAGTGTAGCTACTTCGAACAATACAAATTTCGAATTCTAGATATTCGAACAATATTCTCCAGTTCGAACTAGAGTGATCCAGTGTGATTCGAAGTGTAGCTACTTCGAACAATACAAATTTCGAATTCTAGATATTCGAACAATATTCTCCAGTTCGAACTAGAGTGATCCAGTGTGATTCGAATTGCAACTAATTCGAACAATACAAATTTCGAATTCTAGATATTCGAACAATATTCTCCAGTTCGAACTAGAGTGATCCAGTGTGATTCGAATTGCAACTAATTCGAACAATACAAATTTCGAATTCTAGATATTCGAACAATACTTTCCAATTCGAACTAGAGTGATCCAGTGTGATTCGAAGTGTAACTAATTCGAACAATACAAATTCGAGAGATACTGTCTAGTCCTTTGAAAATATCAAACTTGACGAAACCTATGCGATTCGAGAATTCCGTAATTTGACAGTTTCACGATACATCAAATGAAAGTTTAAATTAGTGCGTTGAATTGACTGCTGCCATACACCCATTGCATTCTGAGGTGTAATTGGAATGAATTAATCGTGATAACAAAGCGTACCCGATCTTAACGGATGATTGATTCAGACCTAGCACATCCAATGTTCAGCTCAATATTACTCATTTTTGTCTTGGGTATGCAAGCCTGCATCACAGACCGTGAAGAAAGATCCAGCAGTAAAAACTTGGGAGTTAACCTCGGGTAGTACGTTGTAAACCTGCATACAACCGCGAGTGCATAAGAGCTAACTTTGTGAATTACCTTTAAATAAAAAGTGTACAACATACCTTGGGATTCTTCAGTTCCGTTCTTCATTTCATGTCTGTTAGTAAAAGAGAAAGTTCATTTATAGTTGATTTTGTCGTTCAAATAAATTAAAACTCATCTATCACACACTTAAAGTAAGGAGGTGTGTCATTGATAGATAATCAAGGTCGCCCTTTTTGCCCTCCACACCCTCTTCGTGCTACACAACCTTCCCATCCTCCCATTAGCTTCAGGCATTCGCCATCAGCGGTTTTGAGAGAAACAAAACGTTATTTTATGTGTTACAAGCTTCACATTTTATACGCAAGAAAGAAGTGAACTAACCACGGATTTGAAAACGGACAATCAGTAAGGACTTGTGGCGAATCTACAAGGCCTAACAAACAACCTTCAAACAGTGTAATGTTGTTAGGGTTGATGTCGGATAGGCAAATAGCCAGAAATCATGCATCTGTTTATCAGGATACTTCTACAAATGTTGCTGTTGAAAATATTTGCTATCAATTAGCAGCCATATTGCTACTGTAAATATACTAGCATTGAAAACACGTGACGGGTATCAAGTGACTGAGACCAGAGGTCTGGGTAACCTAATTACAAGCATCAAATTAACATCTGTATTGGAACCTATCATGCAATCACCCACGTCCCTTCCTTTATGATTGGTTGTCAGATTCACGTGTGCAATGATCCTATGCCGAGTGAGAACACGTGAACAATAAGCTAATATCTGTCTGCGAATGTCTCTCAAAACTAACAAAAACAACAACAACAACCACAAGTCAATTCAATTCAATTCAGTTCAATCCTAAATGCAACCGTGCACGTTTGTTGTGTTGCTACAGTGCTGGTAACACGAAGACATGCTAACAAAATAAGCCAGCGGGTATAACACTTATAACTCTATGCAACGATAGAACGACATCCATCGCATTTATTTTGACCGGTGAATACAAAATGAAGCCAAATATGCGCAAATTTTTTAAACGATAATATTGAGCAAGAGCTAACAACAAACATTGCTTGATTATCGAAATATTTACAGTTACTAGCGTCTTTTCAGAAAACACATCCATGCTTTGATTACACGTGTTTACATAGCAACATGTGCTCCGTTTTATGGATATCTGATTACACTATTGCAGGATATAAACAATAAAGCGTTATCGAAAGTTAAAAGATTGGAAACCAAGCAGAAGTTTAGATGTATGTGGGTTTTTCTTTCAGATCAGCGTAGTTATTGCACAGCATGTCAGCGAAGCTAAAACAAGCAGCCACTTTAATCATATTCCTAGTGTTGGATTTTGGCCCAAAATTGGCTGTTTTTAGTCCCTTAATTTTGAAGAAAAAAGCAAGCCTATAGACTACCTTTTTTAATTGTTAATTAATATAACTTAAATAAGTTTGTATTCTTAATATGTGTAATTTTTTTAGTATTACTGTATTAATGTCGAAAACCAAAAGAGGAAAGATTTGCATCTATACATTCAGCTGCCATTCACTAAGAGATTGTTATGAATTCCTGATTTCTGCTGAACGCCTCCACTCATGCGAAGCAAGCTTTCTCAATCTTCACCATGAGCAGTATTTCACAAAATTTTGCTACAAAATGAAAGTTCGGCGACTAAAGCGAGGCTAATCGTGTCTGGAAGGAGGCAAGATTCAATTTTAGAGCTTATTTATAACTATATCCATAGCAACCTGTCTCGAACTAAACTAAACTAAACTAATCTAAACTAAACTAAACTAAACTAAACTAAACTAAACTAAACTAAACTAAACTAAACTAAACTAAACTAAACGAAACTAATGCAATGACAACAACAAATTAACGAGAAAAGATGAAAAATTTTAAGGGGTTAACCAAAAATTTTACTGTTTGGCAAAAATAAGAAAAGTGTGAATTAATTAAATTTTGGTTTTTGCAATATTAATAGGAGCACTTTTCTATTCATGCCTTCACAGTTGAGAGAGTATATTGGTTCAGAATAATTGTCAAAGCAGTTCAAATCCTTTCATTATCTCTGATGTTCCTGGTTTTCTTAAAACAGATCTTCTATTTTCATGCATTCACCACATTTTGTCTTTTGCTCAAACGCCAATTTAACATCACTATTTATAAACACAAGAGCTATTTCAGCAAAATAGACAATCACTGAATTAGCACAGACCGGACATCAAAATAGAAATGGCAGAAAGTGTAAAACATTGTTATTTACTGCTCCTACAAGTTTGCCTTCAAATAACGAGCACAATTATTAATAATGCAATTGGCGTAAATTAGGCAAACGTGATGTTATGGTTTAGGCCAAATGGACTGATTGTAACGCTACTGTAAACAATTACAGCAAATGCGCAATTGGTTTGAATAAGTAAGCATTTTGCCGACAAAAGCAGCTTCTACTTTGAAAAAACCGCGACTGTTAACAAATTTCAAAATGCAGGGTATTTCTAAACAGATATTTCACTCACGGCTCAACAAATTGCCAAACTTCGTGATATAGAGCTTCTTATAAAAACACATTTCACAACAATACGCAGGTCCGCGGCAAGGATTTTAGGCCCCGGGTCAGGACGTAACATATGTATCAGAATACATATGGGGGCGTTACCCTTGTTGGGGATCCTAGGGCATGCTTCCCTTAAACATTGCTCTGGTGGATATTCTACTACTTTAAATAATATTCAAACATCATTCATTTATTTTCACACTTAATGCACCAAAGGAAATTTCGAAGCCACAAAATTTCAATGTTTATCAAAATCGAAGCAATTTTTGACCGGATGATGATCATGGAGAGGGTGAATTATCTATTTACTTCCAAAGCTGAGTTATTATCTATGGGCCCTTGTTGCAATGGGTCCCCGGGCCAGTCACCCCTAACCCCCCCCCTTTGCTCAGCACTGACAATACGAGGCTAGATTTACCAAAATCAAGAACATATTGAGCCTCGGATAAAAAAGGACGAGGAAATGCAGTGTTTTTTCGTCCTAACACCAAGTTTTTATAGCAATAACTGACTCCGTTTTAGACTCTTATGGAATGAATCGTTGAAAAGATAGGGAGGAAATTTGAGTAGGGTTTTTTCAATGCTGTCTTGAGACCAATTTTTTCAGCAATTGCATTTGAAGAATGGTTTAATAAACAAGAGCAGACTGAAGTACATTGTACCGATTGTGAGAGGTAACCAGAAGCTATTAGACGGGATTGACTGTGGAAGCTCCTTCCTACTGTAAAAAATTGCATTCAAACCCAACTACAATGGCCTCAAAGCATTCAACATGGTAAATGAAACTTCGACACGCAAAACTTTTTCTTCCGATTTTATTAACTTAAAATCAAGAAAAGTGCCAATGTGCAACGGCAAAACGTCAAAGAAAAATCCATTCCACCATTAAAGTGGATTTGATTTAGAAGTAACAAACATCTGTTAAGTGTTGGGGTAAAATAGTACTCCCTGGATTCACTAGAAGAGTAGCAATAGGTAGCATTCTACAAACCCATACTGTTTGAATAGTCCCCAAGGACCCGATTTGAAATTTTTTTTGTCGGCAGCGGGTTAAACATTCCCTTGGTTCCACAATTTGCAAATCCCAAGGGCCTAGTCACAAAAATATTCAAGTATTCAAGTCTGGGAACTCGAAGAGGAAAGGTTGGAACGGAAGGGAGGGTCCCCTCTCACCATAAGAGTGGCTTGAGAAACGCTTAAACATTGAAAATTTCAAAGTTCTTTGCTTCCAAACTCGAAGAAATGGGCAGGAAACATCGGGTAAACCTCACCGCGATAAACAAAACGGCAAACTCCTCCTTTTTAACTTACGTAATTTATCGTGAGTTCTAGCCTTGCGTATTTGCTAGCTAACGCCATGGTCAGGTTTAACATAGAACAAAAACAAACAAGCGATCCTAAAAATCCGTGAAAATCCTTGTCTTCTTACATTATCAGATCCGTTTGCAAGGAAAAGACGAAATCCCTCTGCAAGATCGTGAAATCGTCAACGTAAACTGATAAAGTTATATTTGTTACATTGACGCAATGTATTAAATTGTTGATAATGTTGACGCTATTTTACATCCACAGACGAAGAGATTGCGAGCCAAGATTTGGTTAGGATTACTTCAAGCTTGGAAGAACTTGCGCAAATTCAGGTCACGATTTTTGCGTGGGGCTGTAACTATTCTGGCAATGCTTCATGCAATAAACAAACTTATTTCTGAAGGAGACACTCGATTTTATCCAAAGATAGAATAAATCTCCTTTGGCAAAAGGACTATTGCCAATTATCTGTCTTCACTGACCCTGCTTCATACAGACCCTACAACCAGTAGAGACTCGAACTCTACTAAGATCCTTTCCCTATGAACACTAACCCCTCCTAAATGCCTTATCTCTACCCTCCGCTAAATTAGTCCACTAAAAATGAAAGAGAGAGAATGAGCTGGCGATATAAAATTAATCCATAGACCCTACCCCTTTACACATTCCTATCTCATACAGACCCTAACCCTACAGACTCTTTCCCTATAAACACTAACCCCTTCAGGCTCTACCCTCTCCCTCCCGCTAAATTAGTCCCTACTGAAAATGAAAGAAAGGGTATGCGATTTAGATATAAAAATCAAGCTCACTATGATACCTAATGGCATCATGGTAGGCAAAGTGTTTTACTTGTTGGCATATTTACTGTTTTAATTTGTAAACGTATACTGGGAGTTTTTAGATTGGATCATCAATGAAAGATATAATAAAAAGGACCGAAGCTCATGAGAAACAAACGTTCTTTACCGAGCCATTCACTAATTATACAAGCCAAGTGAATGGGATTGGAAAGTATATGTGACGCATTGTGACCGTAAAAGGGGAGGGGATAGTGAGGTGAAATTTGCGATTTGAAATCAATCGTTGAGGAAATGGAAACATAAGAACAACAATAAAACAAATTAATAACAATTAAACTAAAGGTTTGGTAGGGTTCTAAGAATTAAGAGCAATTTCCCAGGTGAACGCAGAGTTATTCCAATTTCATTCTGGAAATCAGTGTCCCACTTCCTGTTTGTATTAAAGGGATACAAAGTCAATCATAAGCATTTTTAGAAAATCCATTCCATCCATTCTTCGAGACCAGATACTTAATGTTGGTACTGAGATAATTCATTTAAGATATTTCAAACATTTGTAAAAGCACTATTGTTTACGGCATCGAAAATCAATGAAATTGATGGCAGGTTGAGAACGTGGAAAAACTACGACAATCTTCAACCAATAAATAAAAAATCAAATCGAAAGTAACAGGTTGCAACTCGCGTATTATGGAAAATGATTTCTTCACTGCTAACACTAGAATTTTCTCAAATAAATTCTTTATAGCATATCATTAAAATTAATCTGCTGACCTTTATCATCATTTTAATAATTTTTATCCACAGTGAGAAAAATCTGTGAATTCTTCCCAAACTCTGTGTTCGAGAGTTGGTCTCTTTTAATACGATACTTAGAACTACGGTCAATTTCACCGTAAATCGGTTGATGATGTTAAAAAGAACGGTAAAATAAACCGGGTCATTAATTTCTTCTCTGCGGAATTCGTTCGTTCATGGTGTTTCGAACAGGGTCTATGTGTATAGGGTAGCATGCTAGATAGTACAGCAAACTCATTGCGTCATGGATTTGGTCTAGCTCGTCGTATAAATTTCAAAATCTATACATAATCCATACAACCAATAATGGGTCATTTGACTGTGAATGTATCAAAATTGTTTATGAATTACGTGAAAACCAACGTTAATTTTTCATCATCGATGTGGATTCGCTCGGAATTCACGACACGCAGTCATTCGAAATTAATCTAACTTAAAAAAGCGTAAGGCTCCGGCTTACTTAACCGTAAACTTTTAAAAAACATTTAAAAGTTCGGTAAGATTTACCGTTTTTACGACATTACGTAAATTGAGCTTTACATAAACGCTATAAGTATAAGATATTCTGGTCAGTTTGACCGTTAATGTATCAAAAATGATAGAAATTTCGGTAAAACTCACCGCGTCGTCGACTTGGATTCGTTCGGACTTGCTACGTGCTCTAAGTAACCGTTTGTAAGCGATGAGCTTCTAATTGGCGACATCTGAAAGCAAGAGCAGCTCATTTCAGTAAATAAATAAAAACAACCGTGAAACTACAGATACCTACGATGGAGTAGAACTCTATTGAGCCGTCTTGTAGTCACCAATAACACGACAACCTATCTGGGAGAGAAAGTCACATTAAGAGCAAATACACAACACATGCATAGGTCAAGGAAATTAAAATTTAATGCCGATTAAGCGCATTTTACTGGTAACTGACGGTAAAACATAGGTACGGATATGTACGTACGCCTTTTACCAACCAAGAACAACAAAACATCGCATATCGGGCTGATGCCAAACCATAAACTCGTAATCTGCAACGATGTACAGCGATATGAGCTGGTGTTGGTGAAACCGCCGAGACGAGTTATACAACAGTTGTGTTTTGGATGATAAAAAACTGTTCCCTTTTGAGAAATCACAAAGGGCAATTCACCTGCTTATTTACAATCGCTCGCTGTTCGTGGGTTACTCGCAAAGCTACTTCAGAGCTTCGAAGTTAGACAAACTCACAAATTAAGCGAGCCGTGTTTCGAAAAATCGCAACGTTTCACTGTTTAAACGGATTACGTGCATAGATGTGTTTCAACGGGATTAAGGCATCTTAACATAGAAGCTTCGAAGGATCCAAGGATATCCGTTAAGCAAACACATCGTCTACATAGTATTTGGATTTGAATTGCCCGGCCGCATGGTCTATTGGCCTATTGTTCTACGGACCATAACAAATGATACGCAGGGACCATCCACGAGCATCCGAACCGAACGATTAGTAGTAGGGGGCCATGATAAGGGGTGTTTAAAAAGCTGCTTACAAATGAGGGGAAAACCCCGCAATCCGACGCCAAATTGATCTAATTGGTTAGTTACTTATGTGCGCGGTTTACGCCGTTCATCATTTCAAATCCTTTGAGAAAATCAGCAAATATTCCTACAAAAATCTATTTTTCTACAACCAAATAAAATATTATCTTAACTTAAATCTTTCATATGTGAAGAAAAGCCGTTTAAGTAGTGCATCGTTTCGGAAAATAGCAAAGAAAGACGAACAATTAAAACTAATGTAACATGGAAAACATTAGTTTTGAAAATTCCAAGAAACTAAGTAACTCCATCGACCACAAGGTGCAAGGAATTCGCAGGAATAACCCACGAACTTCTTTTCAAGTCTAACATAACAATTAGCAATGGAAGCTGATAAAATTTAATAATACGTCACTACTCACTCTAGATCGCATCATTTCGTACAAGAAGCGCCTATCAAAGTCCATTATCATGCAAACTTGCGCCCATTGCCTCGGGCTTCACAACATTAAAGGAAGATATCTATCCAAGCAGGGAACTGTTAAAAACTTGACCGTGTTTATGGCGAACGTAACCAGCATATGCACAAATAGCAACAAACAAATACAGGTCGTGTATTCAAACGGTGCACAACTAATCAACAAGCAATGCATTAATTATTAGGTTAATCCATGTTACACAATGACTTCTAAAGAGTCTAATGTGAGTGGGATGGGGGCTAGGATAAGACGAGACCTGCCTATAATACGTTCTACGTCTCCCAACTGTGAGAAAGTGAGAAAGGTTCACGGTACAAGCAACTATATTACAAGACCTATTAATTACCCTAACAAACACTACAATCATGATGATACCACCAAGGGTGGCGCTTATGAGGGAGAAACATGCTTTGACAACCCCGCGCCAATCAACACAAATGGAAAAAGAATCAAAAGGAATTTGTTGAATCGGGTAGGATCGTACAAACAGTCGCAATCGCTGAGGTAATAAATGATTTGCTCTTGGCACCATTACTTGATGTGTTGCGATTGGCTCTCAGGCCCCCCGCCAGCCCCCCTCTATCTCCTTCAGCCTCCTTTTAATACTAGATAACCAGTAGTTCTCAGCCCCTCTCCAGGTAAACAATTTCGAACAGCGGGCCAATTATCAACAGACAATCACTGATCAGTGTAGACAACACGAAGAAGCTGGATTGACCTCAATCCTGGCCTCTTAAACGAGGCCGACATGTTTCCGGTTCTTTTCGGAGCATGAAGATGAGGCCATGATACGATGAAGTCGAGTTTGGGCGCTGTTTTGGCTAAGCTAGAGGAGATGGTGACAGCGGTCTGAATGGGGGGGTGGCTGACATTTATTAGAAATAAAAAAATCAATAGTCAATCACGCCCACAACCTTTCTTCTCGGGCGCCTTTCGATCGGGCAATTCATTCCTCGCATGCGCTTTTAAAGTATTATCCCAAGCTTCAATATTTGATGACAGTAAGACGGGTTCAAAAAAGAACGTTCTCGATCATGCTTAAACCTTTTGTGCAATATTAAATCATATTCTTATCATGAAAATTATGTAGAAATACAAATTCAGCAGAAGTTTCGATGACACTCAGAAAAGATCAATTTCTTTGCAAGATTGCGAAAATCACATACATTATTAAGCCCATACTTTTGTATCCTAACGTGCCTTGTACAACTGTGAGAAAGACGATGAAAATCTGAATAATTATAAGCATAAAAAATTCCAAATTACGCAAAAACTTATGTGTTAAACGATTTAGCGTGGGCCTTCAAATACGCAGAGAGAAACACCATCTGTTGGTAAGGGGGCGACCTGTTCTTTCTGGCTTCCGTAGTTAAACCTTCTTAGCAATCGACGGATTTCATACAACCCATATTTGAGGTTTATATGGTCTAAAAATATTTAGAAAAAACAATTTTGGATAAATATTCAAGTATTTCTTACAGCGGGGGGGGGGGGGGGTGCGAAACGGTTTTGTAGACAGTTTCTTGTGGAATAATCGAGTCATTTATCAATGTTTGTAGCTGAAATATCATGATACTTTGAAACAAAAAACATGATTTTAATGATTATTTTGATTATGGTCACATGCAAGAAAAAAATAACCATAATAATGATCATGATGAAACAATGATGATTATAATGATTATTATGATTCTTATGATGATCATGATCATTCTTACAGCGCGGATTACCACGCCTCTTCTAAATACAGCTAATAATATGGTCTGGCCTAACATGTTTTCGTACGCAAATGTTAATTAAGCTTATTGCTTTGAACACCAGCAGAATCAAATCGGGCCACCTGGCTTCGTAAAAGACGGACAACAAAGGATTTACATGTTTGGACAGTAGCAAGCATTTGATTCTATAGGAAAACTTTTGGCCGAGAAATTATTTTAAATTGTACTGCAAGGAACAAAGAGAGAACTAATCATGTCTAATACTGTAAGATTTCTTTAGCCCTTTTTCTACACGTCGCCTCGATAGTCTCTTCCATTAAGCGTATAGTAAACAAGAGACCGCCTCAGATTTCTTTGTTGCACTTATGCAGTTTATCGGAGGCTTGGAGCGAGACATCTGTTTATTCATTAGCCTGCTCGAAAGTGTAAGATGCAAAAGCAGGGGGGGTTGCTACACTATCTTGCATTGTACGGGGGATACACTTTGTTTGTACCGAACTTGTAAAATGCAACAAGGTGGAGTCACTAAAGATATAGCATAACAAGTGGGTAGTGCTCAATAAAGATAAATGGTTGCGTGAGTCTTGAAGAGTCAATCGCGGAAGATTAAAGATGAAGTTGATGATGATGGTTGATGATTGATGATGGTGACACTGATGGACTTAAAGATGATGATGATTATGATTACGATTATGATTTGGAATGATGATGGATGATTAATGATTAATGATTGAAGTTAATGATACTGATGGTTATAACGTTATAGCTATATTATCATGTTAATTTATAGCCGTATCATGGATATCTAAATCTAACTCATGTCCTTTACATGTATCTACTATAATAAAGTCATGATCTATTTGATCGTTGATGATGATGATGATGATGATGATGATGATGATGATGATGATGATGATGATGTTGATGATGATGATGATGATGATGATGATGATGATGATGATCATGATGATGATCGTGATCATGATGGTGGTGGTGGTGATGGTGATGATGATGATGATGATGATGATGATGATGATGATGATGATGATGATGATGATGATAATGATGATGATGATGATATGTTGATTATGATGTTGATGATGATTATTATGATGATGATGATATGATGATGATGATGATGATATGTTGATTATGATGTTGATTATGAGGTTGATGATGATTATGATGATGATGATGATCATGATGATCATGATGATTATGATGATGATGATCATGATGATGATGATTGATAATGATGGTGATGAAGATGCAGATGATGATGATTTATGATGATGATGATGATGATGAACATGATGATGATGATATGATGATGATGATGATATGATGATGATGATGATGATGATGATGATGATGATTATGATGATGATGATGATGATGATGATGATGATGATGATGATGACGACGATACATGGTAATGATGACTATGTTGATTTATGATGCTAATTCTGATTATGGTGTGATGAAAATGACAATGCTGCAATCATAAATTGCTAAAAACGAGTAGATTGGTGCACGATGAACAACAAATCATTTACTGCCACATTAACAATACAAACAGGACTAGGGAATAGTTAAGCCAAAAGGTGCACCAAAGGCCTAGAATTAAATAACTGATACTTATATTCCAATCTTACTTCGACAATAAGAGGTGCATTTATGGGTTCTTGGGACATATGTTCCCTGTTACCTTTGGTACCAGACCCACCGATTACTAATATCCCAGGGGGATTCCTTTTTAACTAGTTATAGGGACAAGATATGAAGACAAATGTTCGTATTACGACATGCTAACAATTTGGGCTTCAAAAAGCTGTGATGAAATTTAACCTTTTGGTCTGCAGAAATTGAACTGATATAAGCTGGTAACTTTTTAAACCACGCTGCTCAATGAATTGAACAGTTGATGCTTACTCTACTCGCCATTTTCCTTTAACAAAATATTATTGAAAATCCACTCTAAGTTATTGTATTGTAGGGTTCCTATATCCTCTTATATTTTAGTTAAAACGCCACACTTTATCAAAACCATGATAAGATCTATTGTTTACACATAAGCATATAAGGGATGACCGAACAACTTCCATTTAAGAATTAAATGCAACCGATGTTTTCTACAGCGAATTATAATGTTACTGGTTATCTGTGGGACGGAAGATACGCCAGTTCTGTCTTTATTGATCAACATCAAAGCAAAGACTAAACAATTTTTATGGCTTTAAATAATTGATCACATCAAAAGAAAGTTGCAAAAATATATCGAAACAAAGACAAAGGTAAAATTTAGTGCATTGCTGATGAAAAATGCGCGATTGTCTAGAAATGTCTAACCAAACAAATGACATGTGATCAAGGAAATAGTGAAGCGAGATCAAATATAGATAGCGTGGCTCTGAGCGTGCATTGTAAGTAAAAAAGGTAACTTCAACTATACCTACGCCCTGCCTAGCTGTTGTATTTAACGGAGGGGGGGGGGTCAAAGAAGTCCAGGCATCCTTTGGCCCCCGTGCATAAGAAAGCAGATCCGTTCTTGTCCGCTTCAAAACTGGAACGGATAGGACTCACGTTCACGAGAGACATCCAATCTAGTTGGGACTGTTATACGTACAGAGAAAACACGGATAACAGCCGGGGTCAGTCAGGTTCGATCCATCTTGATGTCGTATGGATAAATGGATCAGAGTAGAAGAAGCACGGATGAAAATGAGGTGAATTTTTAATGAACACGAGGCTGAAGCTCACTTATATCCGCCAATTTCAGTTCAATTTTAATATCGAGTCTAGATCAAGTCACATGTGTAAGGAAAACCACTTGGGTTCGTTTCTGTGTGAAAGCAAGTGAAAACCGATCCAATCTCGTGTGTACGTCGTATTGGAGACTCTAAAGAGTGTTACTAACGTTACAGGCCCGTCGGAACCGGCTTCAGCCCCCCTCATCCCAAGTAATAGCAAATGTTCGCTCCTAAATGTATCGAAAAATTGCTACAATGAGCAGCCTTGAAGCTCATAAAGTCATTAGATAGTGTTCCTTGTCAAGTAGACATCTAAATATCATCATTTTTCATCATTTGACTAGTGCAATTTGTGCAGCAGTGGCGTTTTCAAACGATTTAAAGGGCGAAGTCCTGAAAAATTCTCCTCTCTTCGCTCGCAGCCTCCCCCTCACACAGTATAAATTTCGTTCCAACGGGCCTGCATCACTCACATGTTAACAAATGAGGTCCTTGCATATTATTTGAGTCTCTCGCCCCCCCTTAATCGACAAATACCGCTTGGGATTACGATCTATCCATGCGGTAGGTAATTTTAAGTGTTAATCCCAGGATCTGTCGCATATTTCCCGGAACGCTAATTGTTCTTTGTAATTGTGGAGTAAAACGAAGACGGGTCATCCAACTTCTTTCTAGTATATATCAACAGTTAATCAAAACGAAATCAAACCCAATTAAGAGGATTACATTAGATTACAGTATGATTATTTTAGATTTCATTATGATTAGTTTAGATAACAATAAGATTAATTGGGCAGAAATAACGCCAATTAAGAAATGGCAACGAGAGTTTGCAGTTGCATGAAAAGAGTGCTTGTTGCTTAAATTGAATTTCGTATCAACGCTTACTTATCAAACTTTGGTAACCCAAAATTAAATCGATTCTATTTTTTATAAGATTTTAGGCCCTGCCCATTTGAGACTAAGTAGCATTGTTTCTGCTAGTTTCGTTCATAAGCCATTTGACAGAGAAGTTTACCCTTAACTTTGCTAAAAGTTAAGGGGTTGCTAAGCTCTTTGCAAGCGAGATGAAGCTTCTTCATCCCTTGAGAGACTTTTATGCACAATGGAAAGTTGCGAACACAGCATTAATATGTAGATAAATATTCGAAAGTCTGAAGTAATACGATGATCAAAGTTTCATTCAAACGATTATAACTTAAACAAATGTATAGACAAAGAAGGTGCAACATAGTGTTGTAGTTGCTCACTGCTCCCTGATTGAGCCCCACCTTGCTCAATGTGAAAGCGGTTCTAGACTTAGTGCGTACCTAAGCCACCTCATTTCAAATAATGTTTCATAGATGGCTCGCTGCCAATGAGTCATTCAATGAGATGCAACTTTAATTAAATTTACAAACTTTTTCCCCGCAAAATCTAAGACGGTTTGATTTCAATATAAGTTTTGGTCATTTTCAACTTCAAGATTACCTAAATAAAAGACATTTACAACTTTACCAAGCTCTGCCTTGTTCCAACTTTAGGGTAACTATCTCCAAACACCCAAATTTCCATCGGCCACCAAAACTCCCATGCTGAAAAGGGACCTTATCTCTGCATTCTCATCACTCCGTATTCGGCGGTTTAACCGCGGCGGTCACCGAATTTCTATACAATATTACATCGAATAAGTCAATTTAAAACCCGCACACAATAACGATATTGTTATTTACATGGCTCAAATCTTGTTTTGGTGCACGTTGGCCAAACTACAAACAAAACAGTTTAAGCTTCAGGTTTCTTCACTGCTTCTGCGGAAAACATTCCAGGACCTCACAATGGCGATTAGTCTTAAAAGTCCGTTGCATTCATCTTAAAAATCAGAATTTGTAATAAATAGGTTCATTTTTCTTTAACTTTATATACCTATATATTTATTGTATTGGGTTAAGTAGCAAAATTCGTATGCGGGGGTGGGGGGCCTTTTCGTGTATAAATGAAATATGACCAATATGGCGACATTACTCAAATTGCAAAATGCCGAGGAAAATCTCATCTTACTAAATGCACGCTTTTCGGTCGACAGCCCTCACACAGAATAAGGAAAACATTACGGACACACGGTCACTAGCTGGAGGAAGGTCCTCGAAAAACAATAGAAACGCATATGCCACACCCAAGCCATACCCATTTTCTATTGTCTTGTGAGGAAGGTTTGCCTTACGGTATGCTTTGTCCGGAGGAAGGATTTTCTGGACAGCTTTTCTGGACAGCTTTTCTGGACTTTTCCCGCATAGAACGTTGATTCGCTTCTACTCTTCGACCGAGGCGGGGCTGGGTAAGAAGACCGATTTTTCAAATCGAATTGCCCGATCACTTGCACAATTCTTCTAGCCACGTTTCCGTTCAATATTCTTCTTTTCACGTGCCACGTGCCGTGACATGGTTTTCGAACGGTAACTGGTTATTTATCTCCGTTCCCCTTTGGCTCGCACTGCATCCGCTTTCTTAAATAAGCGCGCTGCATTGATTGTGTGCTCTTTCTCAAGCGCGAGCGCAACCGGACTGCGTGCGGTTTCTTGACCGCTCTCGATCAATGTAACTATTGAGTTTTTCGATAAAGTTCCCCGGAAAGGTATTCGACGGGAATGTATTGCGCGAGAGGGTATTCCGCGAGAATGTACTGCGCGAGAGGGTATCCCGCGGAGTAGATATCCCAGGGAAAGGTATTCCATGGAGAAAGTTCTCCGCGTAGGTTGTATTCCACAGGGAATTAGCATAATTTAAACAACACCTGCCGAAGATGTAAAACTGTGCTTTCGCACCCACACAGTACTGTTGTGACTACGTAGACATAGACGCCCCTGCAGATCCAAGTTCCCCCACGGTCATTCAACATTTAAGCATAGCAAAGTTTAAAAAAATCATCAGTGAATATGTCTTTGCTAATATATATTTTTACATTTCCATCTATTTTGAGAATATCTTCCACTCTATTTTTGTAATACAATACGCAGTTCGGATTTGATGACTCATCATCCCCAATCTATCGGGCCAATCCTCCCTTTTAATCATCAAAGCCCTAGGACTTTGTTGGAAAATATAATGTTGATAATAAGAATGTAGGTCAAGGATTCCTTCATTTCATTCATTTTTATCATTAAGACACGACTGCTTATTAAAAGTATTTGAGATTCTGTTTTACCATGGGGCCAGTCTGCAGAGCATGGCAGAACTCGACTAGATTTCGCGCACGCAAGGTAAAAGATGGGGGTGCACGGGGTACATATCTAATTCTCTCGGGTGCACCAATCCGCTTTAGTAAGAATGAAACTGCAGGTGAGCTTATATTGAGCCTATACGCATACAATGTGCGCGTATAAGGCCTAATTTTTGGGATGCAATATCTGCTGCAAAACGTCTTGTGTGTGCAGTTGCCATGCTCTGCAGACTGGCCATGGGGCCATGCTTGATTTACCATTAGAGGCTGGTCTTATGATGATCTTTCACAAAGAGTGACAAGTAACTAGGTATCGCAAAAACCTTCTTACGTTAATGTAATGAAAGTTTACGAGAATTTACCATGACAACTTATACATTAGATTAGAGCAATTTTAATAAGCCTAGAATTTAAAGGATAAGCTTTCGAGAAAATTAAAAATCCCCTGAAATTGACAATTGAATGGAAATTGTGAAAAATGCTTGGTTGCAGTTTAATTAAAATTCTTAATGAAATCCTTTGCGCTCCTAGAATTCCATAAGCCGGTTCAGCTCCTTGGAATCACCATTCAGAGATCCAGGTTCCTTGGATATTTGAGTTTGGCCTTCACTGCCTTGCTCATGAGGGACTTATCCTCCCTGGTATTTTCAACTAGAGGTCCATAAACTGTGGTGTATAGCTATCAGGAAGCCCCTATAAATCTTTTCTTTAACAATCTCTGAAACTAATCTTCTTTCCCCTAAGAAAGTCGGATTTATTTTTCTCAATTATTCAGCAACGTGAAAACGTGTTTAAACAGACGTTTCTCTTCTTGAGTAGTCTTTATGGGTAGCTAAGAGAGAAACAGGTGCGTCCTTTGAGGGGTTCTGTCAGGGGTCGTTCAACCTTCTAACTATGAAAATATCGTCTTCTGGCAAGGCAAAAATAGGCGCTGCAGGGCAGGTTTTAGCTACAAAATGGACACTTTTCATATCTACGGCAGGGCAAAAATGCCATTACTCTTTTAGCACGGAGCATAAAGTGAACGGAAACAATGTCCAAGGACCTGGGTGCATGCAACTGCTCTTTATAATACTTTTTTCGGTCGTTAGCACCGTATGGGTCTCTTTGGCTTGACGGGGACCGCAAATTGACGTCGTTCGCACAAGGATTTTCCATAAAAACATATTTGCAGCATCCCTGATACTTTCCCATAAAGGGAAATACGTCCTCTTCCATTGACCACATTTAGGGGTCTTTAGAAAACGATTTGAGGCTACGACTTGTAACTTCCTGCTTTTACTGAACGAGTAGTGGCGTTTTTGCAACTTAAAACCATTTCGAAGTGGGGGGAGGGGAGCTTGAATCAATCAACACCCCATCCAGCCATGATAAATGGCGTGAAAAAGAAACCATTGGCAGTGGTTATATCGAATCTGTAAGAATTCAATTCTTTTATACTCAACCAAACTTGTGATATTAACCCTATTAGTTCAGGCTTGAAAAACATTCTTGGTATGGGCAGAGTTAAGATCACGTTAATTCTCAGGGAATTAAGAACTTATACTCTTTTGTAAAGTCGAAAATAAATAATCAGATTTTTCCACAAAATTTGAAATGAAGTTTAATAAGCCCAAAGCCCTCTATAAACAATTACATTACTGATAATTGTAAGCCAGGGTTTAACAACTCCGGGGTTTGTGTAAATTGGCTAGGCTTCCCTACCAACGTTTACAAATGATTAAGTAATGTCTTTATTATCGAAATCTGTTTGCTCATCGAAACAGCTGCCCAGAGAATAGCCTTGAGGGCACGCGACAGTCATTCCCTGGGGTATTTTGATAAAAGAGCTCCCCACAGGCAGGGTTGTAGTGGTCAAGCTACCAACACGATAAAAGGGGCTGCAGGGAGCTCTGAGAGCTCTAATGAAAAATGTATTTAAAAATACAGTAATGAAGGAATGTGTTGTTTTGTCCTATTGTTTCTATAACTAGGGGGACGGGAACAGGCTTCTTGATAGCTATCGCCACAGTTTAAGGGCCTCTAGTTGAAGACACTTTGGAGTATGAGTCCCTCTTGAGCAAGGTAGTGAAGGCCAAAAAAAAGGGAAATAAAGAACTGAAAGACATTAGCGCAACATGAGTTAACCTGCTACTAAAAGTGTCAAAGTTCAGTTGCTCGTGCTCACTTTTAAAATTAAGAACAGTAAATTTAGTCAAAATAATAATTGACCCAAACTAGTCCCAAAAATAAGTTCTTAGAAACAGGCCTGTTAAATACTCTCTTCCTAATGAAAAAAGGTTGATATCATTATCGGGGGCATAGAATTATGACATCTGAAATGAGAGTGTCCCCTAACAAGTTCCCCTGGCTCATACCAATTTGATGAGGTCACCATTTCAAATGAATACTTTTCAAAACAGTTTACTTTTGATTAGATTAACTCCTGATAAATCTTAACTCTGAAGTTGTCACAGATAAATCTTTTACAGAACAACACAGTGAGCTTCTATGAGCAGCAAAAACTAGGTAGCATGTATTTCAATTAACAACCAACCATAATTTTGTTTTGTAATAATGCTTGCTGATGATGATAATTTCCATCAATGCTCTGCCATGATGATGAACAGCATTCAACTCACGTACTTTTATCATATTTCAACGAAAAACGCAGAATAAAAGAAATTTCTTGGGAGCATGCTAGGTTGAAAGCAATGTAGCCGTTGTCAACGAAAACGTGAAATGTTTTGTTCAAAAGTTAAAAAGAGCAACAGGATTGACTATAAACCCTTAAAATGCAAATTGAGTTTTAAATGAAATATCACTCACCGGTCTTGAACCAGGTCGTGGAAGCAGCAGTCTTAGTGAATCATTTGAAACCACATCACGTCTGCCTTCCTTTGACGAATGGCCGGGAAGGGCAGGCAGTTCAATTCGTCCCTTTTGGCAGGAGCTACAATTGCAGGAATGACGCATCTGATAATGAGAGCCTCTGTCCTCTGCTTCAATTGGAAGATAGAAAACTTCATGGTGTCGATCAGAATCATAACTAATGTGGTGGCCAGAGGCAGCCGAATGATGCCGAGATATTTCTGTCTGATGCCTGTAATGAATTTGGTCTGGATGACAGCATGAGCATGAGATTTTATGGCCTTTTGGTGATGATGGTGGAAGTTGACTCTCATGAAATCTATGATCTATAACTGATGACTCTAAAGATTTTATATTTGGACTAGAATTTCGACCAGATAATTCTGTATTTACATAGACTATTGGTGGCTCCCATAATGTGCCATGTTGCTTTGGTTTACCATATCTGTCCTTTAAAGATGGATCATTGCTATGCTCCATCATATATTCATGCTCAGAATGTTTATCTAGTGGTGTCTTTGATAATCCATCTTCTTCTTGTACTCCTGGGTGTTCGATGCCATTTTGTTCATCATATTTATCCACAGGATTATTATTCTGCTCAGAATGTGGAAGAGAGTTTGCGGATTGTAAGCCTTCACTCTGTGTCATGTGATCAATCAGTGCGACTTTTTCCATTTTGCCATTAAAGATAGGTGCTAAAGTGCTGCAAGAGAAAAATTCAGCAAACTGAATAAAAACAGAAAGAACATGAAGAATAATTGACTAAATTTATCCTTTACATTATCAAAACTCATTGAACAGCTTTTGGCCAGATAAGGATATTTTGCAAATCTATTGAAATGGATTGAGTCAAAATTGATAAGTGTTTGCCATGGCATCCACAAGCCATCTCTGTTTTCCTTTCATTAAGGCTTTCGATATTGGTAATTTTTGCAGAGTTTATATTGAGGCAGCGTCCACAAGGTGTTATCCATTTTTTTAAATTTAAAAAGTAAGAGAAAGTAGAGAGTTTTTCTTTTTGCTACTTTTTAAAAAGTGGGAATAAAACTGAGGAAAATCCTTTGAAATTAAGTCAAAACTGTGGCCATTGTATCAGGCTACTTTGACATTGCCAAGCACCTCCTACTGGAGGCAACTTCTTCTATGCAACTTTTTAAAACAAACATTGCCTAATTTACTTATCAGCCCTGCAGCAAACAAAATTTAAAAAAACAATCATGAAAGTCACAAAAAAACCTTCAAACATCATTGCAAAACTTTACCATTATATTTGAAAAAAATAGAACCCCTCCCGCAACAAAGAAAATCTCTCTAATGTGCTACTGGTGCAAATAAGGAAGAAAATCGACTTTTAAAGGGTCACCATCTTTTAATGTGTTCTTAAAGTTTTGCGCTATTACTGCTTAACTTCATTTGACTTATCAACTTCAACCAACCAGAAAGGACAAAGACTTCTAGACAATTTAATAAACCTTATCCTTCACAATGGAAAGAAACCATTCATGTCTAAGCATCCATGACCTTGTATAAAAAGAGGTTCAAGCCAACATATTTAGAATAATACTGTTATGATATAGCTAATAAATTAACAAAAGATTAAGACATAACAGCAATGACACAAAACACAAAGTTTAAATTATACATTTTGCCTTCATAAACCAGCATATAAAAGATTGGTTTTTGCGCATTGTTTGTAGCAAAGATTTTCTTATTACTTGGCAATTTCAAATGTCTAACATAATATTAAAACATGCGATTTCTTCTTTTTACCTAAGTAAATTAATTTTTGTATTAATTACTGCAGACATCTTTTGTTTTTGGAGTAAAAATCAAATTACTATCCATACTTTTATGTTATTTCTTCCTTAAAAATTTAATGATAAACAAAAACATAAAATAACATTTTTATGCAAGGTTTCACTTTTTCAAAGATTCCAATGAGGAATAAGACATCCAATAGTTGATTACGCCATGACCTGGCGTTAGCCAACTAGCAGGCTGGAAATATAAGTTACATTTCATTATTATGCATGACACAAACTTTCAAATGCCTTGGCAACAAATAAATCTTCACATGTTGAATGAATGAGTGAAAAATCTGTTGAAAATTAGGACAATGATGAATACATTAGGAATTTTCTTATCTTTTGTTAACACCGCATGAAAATCATGGGGCATCAGTCAGCCTGTACCCAACAAGGGCAAATTAAATGCAGGCAATTAAAGAGACTTTGCTACTAGAAATACCATTGAAGTTATTAGTTCAGCTTTTGACACAAATTTTGGCACACATTTAATTGCTCTTCACATGGAACACACGATAAACAAGGACAGTAAAATCTTCCTGGGTAATTTCTCAAAAGTTTAAATACCAAACTGTAAAGATTTAAGACATTAAGACCTTCAGTTGGTAGCAAAATGCACTTTTTTATTATGTGGGATGAATAGTGGTTTGTTCCTCCCAATTCCCTTGACAATTTAGAGACAATTTATGACATTAACATCTCCCAAAATTCCTGCTTTTTGCCTTTGAAACTGATGGCTGATTTATGAAAATTAGTGAAACTATTGCATCCCAAGGTGTGATGTAACAAATTTGGCAAACCATTCATATAACCTGAGTATAACAGGAAACATTCCCTTGAAGGATTTGAAATGTTTAGCTTGCGTAAAAACTTTAATAACATAATTTATATTAATTCAAAACCAAAGGAAGATCCATACGAAGGTAAACAATGCTGTCACGGTTCAATGAGCAGAATGCAGCTCTACTAATACAATGAAAAGTGTTCAATGTTTTATTCCGTTTTGTTTTTCAAGTCTTTAACTTAAATTTTCCATCTTAGAGCAAACTAATATTACTCATTTTACAATTATCAACTTAAAATATGACCGATAGTTATAGAAAAGGCTACTTATTAGAAGTTCCTTTTTTTGGAAACGATCAATGTCAAAATACCTGAACATGACTCCGAGAATGATTTCAACAAATAATTAAAGCTGTTCTCCTTCGAGTATTACCGTAAAAATTCACCACGACAATGAGAACTGTCTAGTTTATAAAATAGTTTTGACTTCATTGGATTATTTTCAATAATTGGCGAGAAGGACAAGTTTGCCGGTGGGGCAGCACATTATTTGGCCGTTTGATTTCGAGGGAGTTGACAGTAAACACAACAGGTTCTCAATTGAAAGTCGAAAGAAAAATACCTGTAATTTTACCAACAAAGTGAGGCGAATCTCAAGTCAAATATAAAGTGTTCTCCCATTGCAACTGTTTACTTAACACAATGAAGTGACCAACAAAACAAAAGTTAACACGATTGATGGCGACTGCCTAGGCCGGTGAAAACATGTTCTCCGAAACCATTGCAATGCTCGGCACAGACCTCTCAATTCAATGTATTGCGTAAGCGGAAACCGCAGACAATAGAAGTGCTGCGTAGCGGCAGACGTAAATAACAAACAAGACAATCGCGATATTATTCCAGCGCATAATTATCATAAACATACAATCTGACTAATCTCTGTCTGGTTTGCTGCGGCCCCGCGGTAAAGAATGTCTGAAAGCACAATGTGCAGCGAACCGGCCAGGCAAGACGCCGGTGAAACAGCGATCGCCGGTGTCATATGCGTTTCGGTCCCCCCATGCAAAAGTGTCCGGGGGGACCGAAATGCATAGCAAAACAGTACTATGCAAAAGTGTCCCCCATGCAAAACAATAGGGGGACATTTTAGCATAGCCAAAACGTATGCAAAAGTGTCCGGGGGGACCGAAATGCATAGCAAAACAGTACTATGCAAAAGTGTCCCCCATGCAAAACAATAGGGGGACATTTTAGCATAGCCAAAACGTATGCAAAAGTGTCCGGGGGGACCGAAATGCATAGCAAAACAGTACTATGCAAAAGTGTCCCCCATGCAAAACAATAGGGGGACATTTTAGCATAGCTAAAACGTATGCAAAAGTGTCCGGGGGGACCGAAATGCATAGCAAAACAGTACTATGCAAAAGTGTCCCCCATGCAAAACAATAGGGGGACATTTTAGCATAGCCAAAACGTATGCAAAAGTGTCCGGGGGGACCGAAATGCATAGCAAAACAGTACTATGCAAAAGTGTCCCCCGTGCAAAACAATAAGGGGACATTTTAGCATAGCCAAAACGTATGCAAAAGTGTCCGGGGGGACCGAAATGCATAGCAAAACAGTACTATGCAAAAGAGTCCCCAAGCAAAACAATAGGGGGACACTTTTGCATAGCAAGACCAGTTAATGCAAAACTGCCCCCAATGTATTATAATACTGAGAGGACACTTTTGCATAGCAAAAACGGTTTATGCAAAACTGTCCCCCCTGTATTAAATTGAGGGGACACACTTTTGCATAGCAAAAACGGTTTATGCAAAACTGTCCCCCATGTATTATATTGAGGGGACACACTTTTGCATAGCAAAAACAGTTAATGCAATACTGTCCCCAATCAAAACAATAGGGGGACACTTTTGCATAGCAAGACCAGTTTATGCAAAACTTCCCCCAATGTATTATAATACTGAGAGGACACTTTTGCATAGCAAAAACAGCTTATGCAAAAATGTCCCCTTGTATTATATTGAGGGGACACTTTTGCATAGAAAAAACGGCTTATGCAAAACTGTCCCCCATGTATTATACTGAGGGGACACTTTTGCATAGCAAAAACAGTTTATACAAAACTGTCCCCCCCCCCATGTATTATATTGAGGGGACTCTTTTGCATAGTAGAAACAGTTTATTCAAAACTGTCCTCCCATGTATTATACAGCAGAAACAGTTTATACAAAACTGTCCCCCATGTATTATATTGAGGGGTATTATACTGAGGGGACACTTTTGCATAGCAAAAATAGTTTATACAAAACTGTCCCCCCATGTATTATATTGAGGGGACACTTTTGCATGGCAAAAACGGGTTATGCAAAACTGTCCCCCATGTATTATACTGAGGGGACACTTTTGCATAGCAAAAACAGTCTATTCAAAACTGTCCCCCTGTATTATATGGAGGAGTATTATATTGAGGGGACCTTTTTGCATAGCAGAAACAGTTTATACAAAACTGTCCCCCGTGTATTATATTGAGGGGACACTTTTTCATAACAAAAATGGTTTTTTTATTAGGTTTATGCATAACTGTTCCCTGTGTTAAGCCTGAAATACACCATCATTTTCCAATGATCATTTTTCAATAATCACTGAAAAATGATGGTGTGTTCGAGTAAAAAATGACGGTTTTTCGTCATCATTTTCACTGATCATTGAAAAATGATGGATCGATCATGTTCGATTTTCATTATTGCTCAATGATGGGCATTCTCTTTGTTCATATTAGATTCTATTGTTCATCGTGGCGCCATAAGAGATTAGGCCTTTGGAATCAATCATTATTCATGCTACTTTTCGCCCACTCTCATCTTTGCCATATTTTGCTGCCATTTCATGCATTTTCTCGCTCGCCAATTCATCTGCTTGTCAGCATATTCATAGGGTCGCGAAATACGGTGTATTCTATTGTCACATCATTTTCAATGAGGCAAAGTATCTCGTCAAATAATGCAGGATACATTCTTAAAAAATCGCTGATATTCATCAACATCCTCACTGCGAAACTCTTGCATTATTGTATCATAAAACCCAAGTTCATTTTTTCTGTTGAGCCATGGCTTAACCAAGACTTCTCGCTTTTTTCTAGAACTATGTGCTGTTTTTGTTTCATCGGATAAAAATTGTAAACTATAAAAGCAGCGTATTCTTCGGAGTCCATTTTGAAAAGAATTTAAAGATAAAGCGCATCATTTATCAATGATAGTGTAAACGCATTTCAATGATGAACATCATCGTCATTTTTTCAATGATCATCTTAAAATGATCATTGAAAAATGATGGTGTATTTCAGGCTTTATTCTTATTTCTAAAATGGTTTAAATAAAAGTGTCCCCCACGTATTGTATTGGGGGAATACCTTTTCATAGTAAACCTATTGAACATTGTGTTCAATTATTTAGTTGCCGCGGGGCACGGAGGCAGGGGGACTACGACAAAAATGATAGAAAGGAAAATTAATTTCCAGCAGCTAATATAAAGTGTATGCACGCTCTAGTCAATGCCATAAATATCTTAACATTGAATGAATAATCCAATTGCAATAAACAAGAGCGAAAATGGTTACGGCTAATCAGTATTTTGCTTTCAAACCCCTTACGCAAAAGCAAGAATCAAACCTTCGATAGGAGAGTTACTGAGAGAGGTGCGCGTCTCTGACAGGAAAAAGGGTGTAGTCTTCAAAATTTTCTTTGGTAGCCACGCCCCAAATGAAGTGCTAAGATAAGCCCCAGATCACATAAAAACGCGATGGCTTGGTCTATATAGAGGGGATGCCAAACGAAGACATGGTCACCCCACTAATAGGTGTCCCACCACGCCAGCGATGTGTCTCATTTTTATTCGAAAAGTAATGTCAGTATATTTCTTGCACTACGTATTTTATTCTTCCTCCTTTAAGAAATGTATTCATTGGCTATAATTGGTAGGGAATTGCATATCAGTAGAATAGATAGGTTATCTGCTTCACGTGAACCCTTAGATTTACAGTAGAGGGATATCTTGTTTCTGATTGGTTCTCAAAGTTGGATTGGATGTAGAAACACATTTTCCATGATAACCTTTTTTGCTACTGATTGTTAGCACTTTGATGGTCGATTTAAGCAATTTCAAAACTTTTTCTAAAGCAACTTTAAGCTAAGAACATCCTTGCTAAAAATATCTGATCAAAATAACACAAATTTTGTTCCAATATTCAGTCTAGATTAAACATGTTTAAGTTACTCTATTTCTATTTAAGTCGGTGACTCGCGGATTGTTGCAGGTGAACTGCTCCGTGCTTTCAATACCGAATAAGGAAAACACCTTCTGAGACTGGTGTATTTTGCTTTAGTATTTTCAGTTCTGGGCAGTCTCTATCGTATTATGCAATCCGGGATATTGGGCAATTTTGCAGCATTTCAATGAGATTAAGTGCACTTTCCCTGTCTTTCGAAATGCGCTTTTTTCGACTTTGTTCTTCTATCCGCTATATAAACACACGATCGTACTGGTTTACATGGACAGAAGGAGGGAGGTGACGCAATGCAAAAACATTTTTCGTTGTTTGGACTCTGCCTTCGACAGCAGTTTTAATCACTCTAAACGTTTTTATCTGACTTTGGTCTTTTCTATCCCAGCCTATTGCTAAGTTGTAGATTAACTTCAATATGATTTTTTGAAGATCTATCTGCGCTGCTTGAAAGGGCTTTGGTTGCAACCCTCGTACCACGCAAACAAAAAAGAGATTTGAACGTTTTTACTGTTTGCAATGTAGCTGAGAATGTTTTTTCGATTAGTAGCTAATTAGAAAATTTGGATTAGAATTATAGTAACTGTTAATGAACCATGGATTATAACAAAATCAGCTAAATTGCATATATGTTATCATATCGCTGTTATAAATCCGTTCTTCTTGATTCCATCGATATCAGAAGGAAGGAGATTGTTTTGTGCAAGTGAAATGTCTAAATCGTTGCACGTAACGCTTGGGCTTACTAGCCGCAGACAGTGCATTTTCACACAGAAATAATAGTTTCTAGCGCCATGATGCCATGACATATCTTTTTTCGAAAAGGAAGGCAGTGGCCCATAATTGCTAACCATGAACCTTTGCTTTGCAAGGCTACCTTCTTTGAAAGGAGTAACAGAGAAAAAAGATGTTACACAAGAATCGCATTCTAAAAGCAGTTGATATTCAGGCTGCATATCCCCTTTGAACTTGTTGTGTAAACATCGATGACAGGATACGCACTGTAGCTGCAAACATAAAGAAAGGTTTCTTAAATATCTTTACTCAGCTATCTTAATGGAAAAGTCTGATTGTTGTAGCAAGGCTTTTAAATCTTGCATAAGCGCGTATTCACACCTTCTTTTCATGATTTTCAGTGACTAGTTATTGATTTCATTCACTTTATTGGTAATTATACGACGTTTTTTGTTCTCTACCAAGCAAAATTTTTGTGTAGGGCAGTTTTTCAGTCGCTCAATTTCATGCAAAGGCAGCTAACCAAGCAGCAAAATAAATATTTCATATTAAGGCACAGAGCTGAAACAGTTTCTAAAATGTCGAGGCATTGATTTGCTATAATTTGATAGAGATACAGATAAATGTGATTTGAAACAGTGATTAGACAGATACGCTAGTAGAAAGCAGATACGATCTTTATCGGAATATAGTGAAAAAATTCATATAAAGCTGCATTGAATACAAAATTAGAAATAGCGTGAGCGAATGGAGGAGGTTGAAATTAATGCCCTCCACTTCTTTCTTCTTTTAGTCTGTTTCATAACAATGCTCTGGTACACAGAATATTGTGAAGGGGTGCAGGGCTTAATTTTATCAATTATTCTATGCATATAGGATCTTGTGCATGTAATTTATCATGAACTTGTCATTTGTTTTATAGAAAACTATCTAGCCCATAGAAGCTTAGCAATCTCCATCCAGCTCTATTATTACCTGAAGATGATATGTGAAGCTTTGCAATATCTCTGCGAAAAGAAGCCAAATCATTTTTAGTGGTGGCAAATTACGGTTCCTCGTCATTCATGAGGAGCTCTGCAACTAGAAACAAAAATAATGGAAGAACATATGTTTTGGTGCTCAAACCAATGAATTTGGAACAGGATAATACTAACTTACTGAACAAGTAGCTAATAAGGCCATATTCATGAAAGCACGCAGCATCTTGAATTCTCGTTTAAGAGGCTGGAACAAACTTTAAAATAAATTTTTAAGTGCTTTTTTACTCCTAGATTTTCTTTAAAGCGCATCTAAATTCTTTTTTATTTATTATGCCCCTTCTCCTAAAATTCATCACATATATGTTGAGTGCATGTTTCTTCGCTGCAGCAGCCCCATTCTAGAAATGCAACGAAGGTTGAGTCTGATTGAAGCTTTTTTAAACAAAACACTTCTAAATGAAAACGCCACAATTGTATCCATCCTGCTGTTTCGGATGATTAGTTGCAACAAAGCCCCACTTGAATTTCTTTTACGTGTAAATGCAGCACTCTATTCCTCCAGAATGTCCTACAAATACTCAAGGAAGGGACTTTACAAAAAATACCGTAAATCCTCAAATAAGCCCCCGCCCTAGGACTACAAATCTTTTCAACTTCGACTAAACACCCACCCCTAACATGCTGATATTTGCTCTCTGAAGTTCCCAATGGCGCTTTATCAAGTTAAACCAGAAAAAAATTCAAGCTTTGGACATATGAATTTAATGCCCATAAAACAATTATAAATTAAAATAAACGAGGTCTTTTAACAATGTTCTCGTTGTGTACAGCGAGTTCCTTTATTCCTGACGACATTGGCATTCAGGAAGCTTGTCCAGAATTCCTGATCCTGGATGTAGACGTAGTAGAGGATGAGGAAATTGAAATTTTGGACTAGTTTTTATATTTTGATTTATTGACTTTATGTTCTCTTTTATTATGAAAAAAAACGAAACTTTAAAAATGAATTTTTTATGTGCTTTGTTTCAGATGACTTTATAAGCCCCCCTTTAAAAATGTCAAAAATAAATAAGCCCCCAGGGGGCTAATTCGAGGATTTACGGTAGCCAGTAGTTTTATTTCAAGATTTCGCAATGAGGCTGATTAAAGAAAGGGTTGTCTTCCAATATCGAGGTGGTAGGTTAATGTAAGAGTTGTGTGGCTGCTGCACAAGTTGTTGCCAAGTGGCAGCCCTGCAGAGCATCTTAAGAGCTATCAAGTCTTGCTTTCTCAGCGTCATTTTAACAACATACAAATGATTTATGAACATGATAACAGACAAATGCATCAAAAAACTGATAATTTTATATTTAGTATTTTTCCTAGATAAGATTAACAAGAGTTTCTTTAAATTTTTAACTAAATGGTCTTTTAAAGTAGCCCCCATCCCCAGCAGTGGCACCAGCCTCTACAAAGTGGGAAAGGGGTAAGATGAAGATTAGGGTTCCAGCCACACCCTTCAGATGTGGTGAAGCGCCCTTCTGAAAACAATGATGCTTTCAAAAAATCTTTAGAAAGGTCGAAACTTTTTTTGATCAGTCTGGAAACACTGTGTGACTAACAAATGAAACTTAAGAATGGTCTACCCCTAACCTGAATCTACATTACCATTTATCAGTAAATCTGCATTACCATAACCATTTGCCCCCAATACACCCTCATGGCAATTTGATGGCAGAGGGGAAACTGCATCTTGTGCAACCAGTCAGTTATACAGAAGAGGGGATCAAAAAAGAGAAGTGCACTAAAATCTTTGTCTTTTTGCATCAAAGGCAATAAACCAATTCTAAAATACACTGTATCTCAGACACTTAACTATTTACCATTGAGGCAAAGAGGACTCCCTGGCTATGCTCCTGTCTTACTGCATCTGAAATCTGCTACATCAAACTATAAAAATGTTTTGGCAGAGTCAAGTGTTATCCAAACACAAAAAATGATTAAAAGTTAAAATTAAAGTTAAATAAAAGTTAAAGTTAAGATTGAACACAATCATAACAAGAGCTTTTCAAACTAGCAGAACAGTTACTGATACACGCAAATATACTCTGATAAACTTAGTTAAGCACATTATTTAAGAAAATTCACTGTCAATTCAAAATGTCAGCAATCTTCTTCTTGTATCATATGTCTTTTATCATCTTGCATGAGTCACACCTTGAAAAGTAGGAAGCAAAAACATTATTACTACAAGCTGCGACAAAGAAAAAAGATCAAAATAACATTAATATCAATTTATTGAAGAGATTTAGATAACAAACACCTCTGCTTGGCATGTGCACCAATTAGATATTTAATTTTTAGGAAGAAATGAAATCAACTATGAATTTGCAGCTCATTTGAAATACCTATATTGAATTTGCAGCTCATGGAGTGAAATTGCAGGCATGCAACTAGGATTTTTCAAAGTGAATGAACCAAGCTGAATAGCATCCATCTATAAATAGGGCAAAGAGAGACCGACAGGCACCATTGTTTTTCGGTCACTTTGCATTCTTTCAGTATGTGTTCAATTGCCAAATGCAAAAGGCATTTGTAGAATTTGGAGAAGACCACTTTTAATGTTGTTCATTTGCTTTAAGGGCATGGGTTGTGAGGTAGAAAAGGGGCAAACAGATTTGATTTCCAATTGAAACCCTTTGGTTATTGCAATGTTATCAGTACACTTTCCTTATAAACAGTGGCAAGTCTGCAGACCTCTGCCTTATATATTCTTTAAGAATCATTGCCAAACATGCAGTAGGGCATAATTAAGCGTGCCAATTCAAACTGATGCTTGGCAGGAGGATGCTAAGTTTTTTATGAAGGCTCCAATTATTCAATTATATTAAATATGAAATTACTTTTTTCCCTTCCGCACGAAGCATAAAATCTAAACAAATTACGCATGTGCAATTCTCGATTACCACTGAGATAGAAAATCCAAGACAAGCATTAACTTCTGATGAAAGCAAGGCAAAATAACCCTCTATAGCAAAAAGGGCAGGGGTTGTAACATTTTAACCCAGAAACTTCAATTAGGCCCTATTGGAAAACGGAGAAATGGGCTACTCACCGGAGAATTCACATGTGGATCATAAACAGTTACTAGATGAGAAAAAAACTTCAAAGCATTTCTTCAACTTGATAGCTTCTTTCGACGATAATATCTTTATTGTACATCTCTCGCAGCTATGCGCCAAATGTCCGCCATTACCAACTTGTCACTGAAACGCATACCGCTTCATCTACGAGGTGACTCAAACGCATACCGTTTCAGAGGGGACACTTTCGCATGGGGGACCGTTTAGCATATCACACCGGCTAAAAAATCCGACGATTTTCGGCGCACGTGCTTAAGAAACTCATTGAAAAGTCAAAATTAAGCGTGTTTACAAAAACATTACATACTATGCAGGTTTATGCCGACAGAAGCTTCATGTAAAATCCAACTATTACCGCGGTGTACAGTATCGAGTTTGAAATTTCCCGTAAACATTCGGCAATATGGAAGCAAACACTGTTTATCGAACCTGTTAATGTTTCTATCGAAAACTTACCAATGACGCGTGGAAATTAATATGTTGTGCCCTTTTCCTCCAGTTACACGATTGATTTCAAGCCTTGGCGATTTAGCTTTGAGAAAATTTTGTGAGTGTGCTTCGCCCGGCAACTCGATATCATCCCGCTACAAGGAACAATTAATCTGAGGAACTGTATATTATGCCGTTGTTGTCTGAACTGTGGGTGAGGTTTTTGTTTACCGTGCAAAGACAATAGGGAATGCGCAGAATATTTACTGCGCACTAATAATTCCATCTGCTCCAGTAAACAAACCTTTACTGTATAAATAGCAGAGGGAAAGCTCACAGCATGAATGCTAGTTGAAACAATTGCAAAGCCAGACAACGATAACCAGGGGTTTTCCTTTCGTCAAAAGTAAAGTGATTTTTGTTGTGCTTAACAACGCAAACATGTAGTCAACATCTAGGAAGTTTCTCGGCCACAGTTACCGTTGAAATTGAATGAATCGCCCAGTGCGCCACAGAACTTTATTGAAACAAAGGAAAGTTTCTCACTTTGGTAAAAGTTCACGGTTCTTTTAGCTGCACTTTATTCATATTTATCTTGCTCTTAGAATTTTTAATAAGCCTATCTGATCAACATTCTGACTGCAAAGTGCAATTTTGTATCTTGTGCAAACTGCGTTACCTAAGCGTAGATGAAACAAAAATATCTTTACTCATATTTTCAAATTTTAATACCATCAAATATGTCCAACCTGAATTTATTTATAACGGTTGTAATTAGACATCATGTCAATGAATGGTCAGCCGCGGCGATGACTTTTTGAACGCGCGAAGCGGTAGTGCCATTCAATCCATTAGGCTCACACATAGCAACACCAAAGGCGAACGGGCTAATAAATATTGACAAATGAAGTGAAGTGAAGTGAAGTGAAGTGGATGATAGGATAAAGTGGCCTAAAAATAGGTGAATTAAGCGTGTTAGAGGTTCGTCATGAAATTAGATGTAAGTGGACCTAAGGGCGGCGGCTATCAGTCAACTTTTTTTTCAGGGACATCAAAGATTGGCCTCATTTTTTGTCAATAAAAGGGACTCAAAACAATTTAGTTTTTACGCCATTAAACCGGATAACTTTGTATATTTTGTATACTTCTAACAAAATTATTGTTTATCAAAATAACGAAGGTAAAAGGGGGGTAAAATTAGGGATAATCTTCGAATCCTGGCTAGGCAAAAGCTGGATAAGATCGCAAATTGGCTTAATTACTTCAGATATCAGCCTTGAAAAGTTCAATCTCTACTCGAAAACCTGGCATAACTTTCGAAATAAATAATAAATAAATAGATCATTGATAATTGAACAGATGTAAGCATGTGAAATATATTGAAAATTGCAGTGATACAATTGGTTACATTTAATTTAAGTAAAAATTACTGAAGTCATCACCGCTAATCAAATGGTTATCGATTATATCTAAAAATAATTTTGCATAAAACTTGATTCCAAAGGCAGAGTGTCTGATCGGCCATAACGGGTCCTTTGGATTTGGGCCCCTAAATTATCACATATCTTGACCATGCAATTACCAATCATGGTATTTCTGTACTTAAACTTAAGAGAATTTTGTTCGTAAAGACCTTATTTTGGTACCCTGAACACCTTCAACGTTTAAAGTATTAAACAGTTCTGTAAAAAGGATGTATTCGACAAAATAAAGCTTTGAATGCCTTGTTTTATCAGATAATGAATAAATTATTGTGATGTAGCTGTTTTTCTTTGCGGTAGAAAGTAATTACCTCTAAAGCCATCAGTAATGAACTGTGCTTACTTTTCCTGGAGCCGGGAACTACTTTGTTAAAAACCACACTTTAAAGAAAACCGAGCATTTTCTATAAAACAACTTCTTACAAGTGTGTGCAACTGCAAAAATTGCGAAGCCAATATGGCCTAGGGTTATCTTATTTGTGTGAAGCTTCAGAAGCTACATTTGTCATACGATACAAGGCGTTGAATTCCAGTTGCGTGATGGATTATTGCTAAGTACAGTATTTTGCCGACTGGCTTTTGCTTAAGCCGTGCTTTATCTTGACAGATCACGTGTTACCAAGCTACCTCCAGCCAACACTAGTCTTCCTGAAAAGAAATTTACTCAAATTCCATTTGCAAGTTTTGGCCTCCTTCATATCCTTTACCGACCGAAAGTGCTCATGTGCACGGCCGGCGCGACCCAAAGTCACTAGAAGGGGCGTAAGACGAAGAGTTTGCCGACAAGATGGGCGTGGCATATTCCATAGGGTGTGGCCCTAGTCTTTTTTACAGAGTATGTGTCACAAATTGCAATTTTGCTTGAAATTGGCCGAGGCAATGGGAAAATCCACATTGTTTAGGATACCTATAGGAAGAGGCAATGGGTGCATCTGCCCGTAAAAAAATGATGATTTCCTTGCGGCTGTTTCAACCTTATTTGTCACAGTTTAACACCCCCTAGTCTATTTGGCTCCGATCATCCCTGTACAGGGCAACAGTTGGCTGAGGGAATTCCTCTTGAAAAAGCTTACGAAAGCTAAACACCGAGTTTCCCCCAACCTAAGAAAATATGCAACTAAGTTTTCTGGCAGAAGTTGCTGCAGAAATTACTTTTAGAAAGCAAGAAAAGGCTATTCTGTTTCGAGTTGTTGTTATAGAAAGTGAGTAGAAAATAATGGAGGAAAGAGGATAGAGAATAGATATGACACAGTTCGTTCTTTTTTCCAACCCTTCGGGCATATTAATAGCCACTATCCTCCTTGACTCTAACTACAATACCTCGGCGATATGAGCATAATATTATTGAAATCAATAAATAGACGCCAAAGGAAATACTGGCGGTTCTAATGATTAGTTCATTTGAAGAAGGCTGGAAAGACAAAGGTAAGAACAACACTGTTGAATACTGGTCCTTGTTGCAAGAAAACGTACTAAAATCTGCACAATTCAATGTTCTAGCTACATTATATTTGCTGCATTTGATTGTAAAACAAATCGCTCTTAATATCAACAGCATTCATTCTCACCATAAGGCGTTAATATAGGCTTTGCCTGGCAGCTCAAAAGATCTTCAGCTGTTTACAAAACATGGACTATAGCAGCGCAAATTCTGTTCACATCAGTTGACCACTGATCTCTTTACATCACTCAGGAATGGACTGTACAGTCTTTGTTTCACAAGAACAATTCGAAAGAAACCTTGTCTGGATTTATAACACGGTTTAAAGAAAAACTTCAGACTGGCCTAATAAAAGAAATGCGACTGACTACACTTTTAAATTAAACCGAGACACATTAATTATGAAAGTAAATTTACGTGCTAGGATGACTGAGATAAGAGCTGTACTGCTACGGTAGCGTTTCCCCAAAAACAAGTTTTGGAATCATTGTCCCCTCAACTGGTTTTTGTTAAAGTACCAAAGCTACTGAGTAAAGATATGTCTCAGAAACTTTGTTTATTCGGGAGTATCTCATTTCAAAAATCCTTTAGATCTAGTTTGTTCGCTTGTGCCTATGAACAAAGGTAGGGTGAGGAAATATCTAGTTTATATCTAGTTTATATCAATATCTAGTTCGTAACTACCCTTGTTTTATCTTGGTGTCACGTGGCAGTAGCGTAGCTACGATTTTTTGGTGAGGTGGCGAAACCCGAAAATATTCCACAATAATCCGACAAACTTTATAAATTTCGACAAATTGTGCCCTCTGCTCCCCCTATAGCTACGCCAATGTCACGTAGTCTGGCTGCTTTCACCAACTTGGCCGGTCTTAAACAAATACGACAAAATGATTACTCTTCTTGTAAAACTGTGGCATCACCGAAAGGGTTAACTAATACCTCAAGGGGATGCAATTCAAACTGATACCAAAGTGATATTGAAATCCTGTTTGGACATTTGCCCTAACAGAGCATTAGCCCCCTCAGGTGGGGTAGTCAGGTCCAGTAGAGACAAGCAGACTAACCTATTCTTAACAACTATGAAACGCAGAGAGCTCTGCATTGGAAAACAGCTCGTAGAGGCTTGAAAACTTTAGTTCCACAGAAATTCAGGCTCAAATAAATTTCTCAAGGCCATAACAGTGACCAAATTTTGCAAATTCTCTTACCTTTTTTTGGTCGCATTGTCGAACATTTGATATTGTAAGAAAAACAACCTATTGTACATACTGTTGTTAAGAGCAGCATATGGTGTTAAAGTATTAAAATCGTGACATGATTTTAGCATTAAAAGTAGCGTGGTAATTATTTACAAATTAATCGCAAACTATTTGCATACTGTTTGTCACAAATGTTGACATACATAGCTCTATTTACAAATAAATGTTTTGTTGTCGTCAAGCATCTTTTGAGCAACATACAAACAATACTGCTTGATCAACATTACAGATTCATAGTGGGAACACGCGAACACACCCCAATCGAATACTGATCGCATGACGGGGGTTCATGTAATGATTAGAGAATGGGACCTGTGACAAGGTTATATATTCCGCATTTCTAGCCAACCAATCAAAGTTAAGTACCGTTGAAACATAAATTTTTGGACGATGGCAAGGGCAACCGCTGCTTTCAAGAAGACTGGTGAGGGAGAAGCGCCAGAATTTGTTCGACGGGGGGCTAGGTTCCCCGACAGGAGAGCTATAAAACAGAATAGAGGGTATCTTTTATAGCATAAAAGCAAAATTTTTTCGCTAAAAACTCCCCGACTGGGTGCTACAGCCCCCTGCTCCACCCCCGGGGAGACCATAGAACATTTTGGTTAAACGGTAGTAAAATATAAACAAGGCTTTTTAGAAGGAGCAATTTCACATACTGCCCCCTGCACTTGGCATTTCTGGAAACGGAATAACAAATCTTGAAATTAATTTCTTAAAACCTTAGGGATTTATTGCCAGAATATAAAGTCAATTTTTGACGCAAGCTCAAAAAGGGAATAAAACATTCTCCCACCTCGAGAATTCCCATGCTGATACACCGCTAAATAAAAACTAATAACTCATTTATGGGTAGGAATGCAAGAAAATCAAATATGCGAGTGAATGCATATTTGTATGTAAGATCAAAAAGAAAACCAGCTTTCAAACGGCTCTAACAATTGCTGGATTCTGGTAACTTTTTTAGAACGAGCCTGGTTAAGTTAATGCAGTTTAAAGTTACTGTTTCCATGTCGAAATGTCAATTAAAGCAATGAAATACAAGCATTTTTAAAAAGAAACAACATTAAAAGGAACCTACATGTAGAAGGCCGAAATATTTAAAGAACTGATACTACTAGAAACGAAATCCAAGGAACTTTTCGATTTGAAAATTCTTTATAACTGCAAGCATCAAGAACTAGTTCAAGAAAAAACCGGTTCCATTCATTTGGAGCCAATACTCGCATAGATTATTTGTACTATTCTTCTGGCACTTTATGTGCAGTGAAACTAAGGAACTATTGGTACTACAATTTTAAGATTTGCGGTCTACGAACAGTAGCGGTGCCAAGGGGGGATTTGGGGGGGACGCGTCCCCCCAGTTGTCGCCAAGATTGATTTTCCAATTTATCGAAATCCGAACAGAAAATGGTCGGGGGGGGGGGGGGTGAACGAAGTTGTGAAATGTAAGATCATTTTCGTTTACAAGTCCTTATATTGGATTAAATGCTGTGTAATGACTCTGCTTAGGCCTCCTTATATGAGATTTCAGTTAGAACGCGTAGAGCTTTAAAATTATTTATTTTTTAAACCTGGTTCTGTTTATTTCCATAAAGTGATTTTTAGTATTCAAAATTACTTGGAACTTTTTGCTTCATGTTTCAATCTCAAATAATTGACAGTAGCAAGCGTCACTCTTTACAAGAAGTGAAGACAATCATCTGTTAGAAAAAGGGCGCTTTCTGAGTAGAATGGGCGTGGTACAAAAAAATCCCCCCCTCTCTCTACATGTCCCCCCCCCACTTTGTGGTGGCTGGCGCCGCCATTGTCTTCGAATAAGGAACTTTTGGAACTAGGCCTTGCCGTCAGTTCCTTATTAAAAAGCTTGTATCTTAATGCGGCTAATTGAAAAATTCTACATCTTACACGTTCTATATCAAACTCTTCATTTTACCCCACTTCTAGTGACACTGGGTCGCGCCGGCCATTGAAAACAACTCGCTGAACTTAACTTTGGGAACCAATTACTAGCTATTACTCATAAAAATATGTGGTCTTCCATACTCAAATCGCATATCTCCGTGAGAAAATATGGGGACTCCCCCAGTACACTCGTCCTGTTGTAATTAAAAATTCGACGACGCATATCATTAGCAAGGAACCTTTTAGAACCTAACTGACGCACTTCCTTTGCAAATTTATAAGCAGGAAGGTGCTTGAGATGACACGAGAAAGAAACAATTTACATCAGTGGATAATGTGATTTACGTCAATGATAATTTAAGTATTCACGGGGCAAAGGTTTTGACTGAATCGAAACCAAATCCTAAAAGTCGTGAATAAAAGCGAATCTATTAACGAACTTGATACGTTTAATGCAATTACTTGCAATGACCATGTCTGAAGCCAAGCCCATAGAACTTCTGGGTTAAACGGTAGCAAAATATATAGATAATGCTTTTTAGAAGGAACAATTTCACATACTGCCCCCCTGCATATGGCATCTGTGGAAACGGAATAACAAATCTTGACACTAACTTCTTAAAACCTTAGCGAATAATTGCCAGAAAAAAGTTAATTTTTGACGCAAGTTCAAACAGGAAATAAAGCATTCTCCCACCTCAGCCGCATTTTCTCACTCAGCCGGGAGTGCTCCCTGAAACATTGGCAAATTGGGGTAGGGGGCGGGTGCTATATAGTTGATCCTCAATCCAAGGGTGCTTCCAATGTTCTTAATGGAAACAACAGGTTACGTTTTCTGTAGTGTCTTTTCCTGATATCATAGGTGCGCTGAACATGGAATGCACCTTAGAAAACAAAACCCAAAGACAAGATAAAATTTCCTAAGGGGGGGGGGGGGCTAAATTTCTATTACTTCAAAACTACTACAAAGTGTGCAACTTTCTAGTATTTCTTTTGTTTCATCATTCTACTTTTCCCTAGCCCCCCTCTGGCCTCTTACAAAAATGATAAAATGGCCTTATTTTCACCGTATGTGCGCTCATTGCTGACCCTGCCCTTATCAAAGTCTATACCGTTTATTTGAAATTATTTTATAAGAAACTCGGTTAAGAATCGAACTACAAGAAACTGTTGTTTTCAGCAACCTGCATTATTGATTATGTTGCGTTGGGAAAGAAACTGATACTGTAAGGTAATTTGTCTATTTTTATCAGTGAAAATCGTTGGTAAACTTCAAAATATCTGCGTACAAATAGCAATTACAAGCGAAACAAAATCTCCCAAGAACTTCTACAAATTGAAGAGGGAAGGAGGTGCTGGATAAAATGCCGCCGCTTGGGAATAGCCAGAAGGTAATATGCGTGTAGTCTGCGTTGTATATACATGTAGATTGGGCGTACCCTGCGTGAATTCTGCGCGTAGCCTATGTGTAGTAAAAGGAAAAGGACGGGAAGGGCGCGCAGCACGAGAGTTGAAATCCAAGCAATTTTAGTTCCTACAGATATTTGCCAGAACGTTGAAGCTCGAGGTAGGGAATGCTAACACGTGAATCTCCTTGCTGACACTTCAACACGCTTATTTGTAGTAAAAAAGACTTGTTAAACATATAAGATTTCGACAATAAAAAATTCTTTTACGAGTATGGCACGCTTGTCTGCACACCTGGTTGGCTTAACCAAAAAACCGCAGTGACTCGACACCAGAAAGTTGGGTTGGGAAACCTGATGCTAAGTAGGCTGTTAATAATATATTAGGCCAACTGATAAGCGGGGAAGAGAATCGTCCCTAGGTGAACCCATTAGAGTAAATATTTTTACTTTTACTTAGAGACCCTCAGGGTGATCCTGGAGCCACAAAAATTGAAAAACGTGCAGCGAAACTACAGGGAATTGGTTCTTTTGGCCCGAGTCAACCGAACTATGCCCTGGAATATTTGGATACATAGCATGCGGTTACGGTAGAAGGGGGCAAAAGGGGGCTGAATTATACCTTTATGTGTGAAAATCTCGTTTGAATAAGTGTTAGAGACGTCTGCTTTGGCTACTACACAAAAGCAGAGTGTGGAAATATTCAGGACTTACCCACGTAATTGCGAGTCATTGTATTCACTTTCACTTCTCGAGCCTGTCAGGACCGTAGCTACAATGGAGTGAGGGTATGTGACACCCCCCCCCGCGAAAAAATTGTATTTAACAATTTTTCGCCCAAATCATCGTAGACACCCCCCTGAAACAGGACATCTAGCGATGGCTCTGGAGCCTTTAACGAAGAGACCGCAATTTACAATGAGTGTAATTGATATTATTGAAAGTGGAGAATGTAACGGAGAGGACAAGCCAAAACCTTTTTGTTTTGAGGGTGTAGAGAAGAAAGGATGGTAAATATAGAGACATTAAAAAAGTGTGATAATAAAATGCTAAATGATTCATTAACTACAGTTTTCCTCGTGAAAGGATAGGGTATCGTTTTATTTCAACACGGCAGACATACTTGAGCCAGTACATTTGTTTTTAAAAAAACCAGTAAAATTTAGGTTCATGCTTTCTGTTTTTATTTTCACCAAAATTTCGAGGCTGTACTGTTTTCAATTCGCTTTGAATCATTAGCGTATGGCTTAATCAATGTTTTTTGTGATTGACTTTTATAAACAATTATCAATATTTAAGCATGTTATCAACGGAGCTAATTTTATTGAAGAAAATCAAAAAAGAGAAGCGACAAGGTGTAAATTCTTCCCAGTCTAACAAGATATAGTCCGTGCCATATACTTTATTGAAAAGCGTATGCATCAAGGTCCAAAATTGCATTTCACGGCATCGTTTTAGCCTCAATTTGTTCTTAATTTCTTACCAGTTTTGAGAATCGATTTCTTATAAAATTGTTGTCATTTTGAAAGAAAGTGTGACAATACGCATTTGTCAGGGCTAAAGAAGGGCGAAAAGCCGACAGAAGGAAATGAAGACCATACACCACCATTTTCGTCCTCCTATTTACTATCCTAAGAAATTTACAGTGAAAACCTTAACGTATGGATACTCTTCTGTGCAAGTTGCATGAGAAATATTCCTTATTCTCAACAGATTACCTTGTAAATATTAATAGTTTAGGCTATAGCAAAAACGTTTTTTATAAAAATTTATATAGACGATCTAGTTGTTGGCTAGCCAAAAAGTAATGTTTTCTTAATAGTTCCATTATCAGTCATAAGATCTATGCATAACTGACTGGAATATGCAGCGAGTTAAAGCCTATTTCAGGATAACCTAATACCAAAGATTACGGAAAGGTATGCGCTCGTATGATACTTTATGGTCTATAAATACACATTTGCGGCGAAGGATTGAACGCTGCTTCGTTTGGCCTAACACCTGAAAACAAAATTGCTTGCTTCATAAGGAACTTACAATCAACAATATTCTGCGTTAGCTGGCATCTTGCTGGGAAATAAAAACATCAAAAGTTGCTAGAGGTGTAAATTCAAATGTAAAAATAGGCCTAAATAGTATTGGTTGGAAACAAAGTGCTTACCTCTCTTTTTGGTAGCGGTTTGCAATGCTTCGGAAAATAAACGCCATGCCAGTCAGTGTCTCCCCGAGCTTCTGTTGACATACTGTTTTATACAAGCACAGGTTAACGTGAAAATTACTGTTTAATATACACAATAGGCGTGATCAGGGGGAGAGCATTTTGTTTTGAAAAGGCACAGGTGGTAGAAGATATAAATATTGTGGAAAAGTAAATAACAATTAAAGGGCCGGTTAACGAGACGTCAAAAATTATCTTCAATACGATCGGTTATGTAGCACTGTCATCTTCAAAGCAAACTCGCCGAACCATCTATTTATAAGAAACTGCCAAATACTACCCAGTAAAAGGTAATGTCTTCGAACAGGTAGTTCACGCCTCTTATCAGAAAATTTCAAGTACTCATACTTTCATAGCAATCACAGGATTTCAGTATTAAAACTTTCTTAGAACTTGCTTGGCAAAAGCAACTATTTCAAATTTACTTTGCATATCAAAGTAACTACTCCTTGTTCTTTGAAGAATTATTAATTCGACAAAGTTGATCCTAGAATGCCTAATATCTCCAGATCAGGAATAAAATTTTTCAAAACAGTTATTTCTCTAAGGAGTTTTATGTAACTTTTGATACAATACATAGTAACGTCTTTATTCTTCATTACAACGTTGAAGAAACTCTGTACTGAACTTTCTTAACTTTTTGAAGAGCAAAGGACTTCTATCTTAAACACCGCTTAATTTAATTAAAAATAGCATAACATTATTTGTATGAGAGCGCTAAATTAACATGTCCCGCTATTTACTTATTTATTTACTTATTTCAGAAATTATTTACTTTGTGCAATTGTAGAAAAAATTAATGCCGTGAGAAAAACAACATTAAAGAAAATCCGAGCATCAATTTATCCAACAAAAACTTGTACATTGAGCTTCAAATAAACTGTAACAGGTGATCGAAATCCAGAAAGTGTCGAAATTATTAAAAAAGTTCCATCAAACTACTTGTTGATGCAAGTCTGACGAATATTTTGGGGAGGGGTGTTCTGCCCCGACAAGTTCATCGTGTCAACCCTTCTGGGAAGAGGGGCAGACATGAGCGACAAGAAATTCATAAGCAAAGGGGGCGAAATTGAGTATTGGGGCACTCCATTGTGGAGAATGTTGTGACCACATCTGACAAGCATAAAGTATGCAAAAGTCTTTGAAGCGACAGTCAAATTCAGGGATGCATGCAGCAGAGGGTAGTGGGGTAAAACGCATGATGTCCCTTGTTATTGCCTATTTGAAGCAGGACCGAAGCGGAACCCCCCCCCCCTCCCATCCAAGGACCACAAACTGTCATTTCGTCGGAAAGTTGACCTGATTTTAAACAATGGATATACTGTTTTGCAGTCAATTGTCGGACATTTTGTCGGAAATTTTGTCTTTCTTGCCCCCCCCCCTGGTCGGAAATGGCTGGATTTGGCCCTGAGTTCCAGACTGATTATTGTGGGAACAGGATGATTCCAATTTCTCTTTGACGTTGTATACTCGGGTCTGTGTCCTTCCTCTTTCAAACTTTCTCTCCTTTTCCTACACTCTAATAACTCAAGAATTAATTAAAAGCATTTCAGCCTCAGAGGTTTGGCAAAATTAAGAGCAGTCAGCCTGGATTTTAATTTACCTGGTTCTTTTTGTAAAAAACGACCGTGTTAAGGAAATAAGTATCATTTATGCTGGCGTTTATAGAGTGTAAGAGCACGTAGAAATAAACTGAACATTCTAATGTCATTCGATTCTGCTGTGTTTTACGGTCTTCATATTTCGCAAGCAATGATAAAAGAAGTATAGAAGCACCGGTAATCCGATCAGACTCTCACCCAACTCTGACGTCATACATCAACATTTCTATTGCAGGAAAGACGAATGACTGCGCTTGTTATCATTAATATTTAGTTGCATTTTCAATTCTGGAGAAAGCAAATTTTGTAAACCATTTGCATATGACTGGCTGTTGCTATCAGGGCTTCTTTGCAAGTGAATAGGCGATTAAGTCGCGCTGAATTGAGTCGAACGATTCTGCTAAATGGTTGGTCGCCATTTCAAAGCAAATAATAACAATGATACAATCAATGATACACAACACCAACTGAAGTCCAACCAGTCCAAATGCTTTGAACATATATTTTTTAATTTCATACGAACGTATTAATAAGGTTCTTTACGGGGGGAGGGTTAAAGACTCTATACGCATGAGTTTGGATCCATTTCGGTCTGTTTCCAAACTGGGAAAGATAAGACTTTCGTTCCAACGAGAACAACTCTTCCTGATTTAGTTTGATTCTGCTATCTATATGAAGAAAATGGCACTTTTGCCTAGAATGTTGGCGCTTTTGCCCTGTAAAAATCACTTTTTCCCTGCGGACACATGAAGCCAGTACAGATTCGGTCCAAAAACCACCCTAGGCGGCCATGGTTGCCCTGCAAGAAGCCAATGTTTTCAGCGTTGTCTGGCGAACCAGCCTCATGTTTCCCCCCTCCCTCTCAAAATGATGCTTCTGCTACCAACTATTTCAATTAATAAGCATGATCCATGAAAACATGTACTCATAATAACATGAAAATCAGTGATCGTTGATTGATATTCATAGTTTTCTTTCCTCCAGGAGCTGCAAGTCTTAAAATTTCCCCGATGCTTACCTTATAGCTTAACCAAGTAAAAAGTCAGTTTTTAGGGTTCTAAAAGGCCAGATTCGTTCTTTGCATAAAAACTGAGAGGAAAAGCGAAATATCTTGCTTAAGAAACAGACCTCCAGTCTTCTAGAACACAACCATCCCCTGTTTCCCAAATAGCTGTATTTGAAGTTTTTCCTCTCTTCCTGTAAACGTTGTACAATTCTGCTACTTTTAAGCGTTAGCTTAGCATCATTCAATGCATTATGAAAAAGGGGCGGTTTGGCAAAAATGAGCTCGATAAATTCTTTCAAAAAGTGGCCCAATCTAATCTATCCTCTGCGGAGAACTCGATATTACCAACTTCTATTTCTTCCTACCAACTAAAAAAGATTTTAAACCTAAGAAACGAAAGTAGGTAAATTAAAAATTTCAAGGGTCCAAATTTCTCGATGTCCCGTTTGGCCATTCCAACTCTGTTTTCAAAGCTCGATAAGTGCAAAATAAAATCGTTTTATATCTTATATACGAAACTGTCGCTTGCTGTGATAAAATGCTGGAATGGAGATATATGGACAGAAATGATCAAAGATCGTCGCGGATAGGTAATTTTTCCCCAAACCCATCTGTCTGTGATGTGATTTGCTCAGGCATAGTCTATTGAATTTCAATAGTGATTTGCTGGGGCAAACGCGCCATTAGCGATACACGTCCCAGACAAAATACCAGTAATCCAGCTTATTACAAGTTCTATCTCAAATAATCAACAGGTAAATGATTCAAGGCAGAGTAGACTAGACAGTAACTAGCTCAAAGGCCCAGTGCAGAAATAGCAACTAGGCCAATGTTAATTTGCAACCTTTATGATGGTTATAATCTTCTTAGTACGAAACTGACACACAAACAGACTGGCAGGAGCCTCTTGAACAATACACAACTAGTGGCTGACCCAAGAAGCTGTAAGCAACTAGATTATTGTTATATTTCCCATGAGTTAATCAGCAACCCTAAATTCTTTTTTACAAAGAACAGGTTGATATGCAACTAAGGCTAAGGGCAGTTGACGATAACCCTTATCAATTTCCTCAATCTTAACGTTGTATACGTTACAACATGCAAGCTATCTAAAAAACGCCATGGTTACTGATGATAGTGACTGCCTTTACAGGGACCGGCGAGTTTTCGGCAATACAGACGTTCTTTGCTTGCCTTATTTGTGACATGCAGAACAAATCACGTCAAAGTTAAGACCGCTTAGCCCGGTACCTGAACACAATATAATTCTATCTTGTCGCAAGCATGGCCAAATACCAGACACAGCTCTTAAATGTATCGGAAAGCGCAAAGGGAAAGAGTAATGTGATTGTCCGTTGTGTTTCATTTGTGGGTTTTTGGTGCTAGAAATATGTATCAAAAAACCTTTGTAATGTTGAATTATGTCAACTTCAAATAATCAATGCCCACAGAATATAGATTTTAGGCTTTAAGAACAGCAGATTGCAACTCATAAACAATCTTCTTAATAGATTGACAATGTTAAACTAAGATGAAATTCGATTTATCAGTAGATATATCCAATCAGATACATCATTCCCTTCTCCTAGCTTGGTTTTCCATCAATTCTCGGTAATATACATCAGAACTATATACGGTACGGCCAGTCTCTAATGTTGAATACTCTGGCAAGTGTCAGGCGAAAAAGTACCCCAAAATTAACTATGATTTCAGTTTTTCGAGAAATTTTCATTTCCCAAGCAATTCAGTGAATGATTAATTCTAAAGGATTATTTTATTCGCTAAATTTGATTTATTAATTTATGGATTTTGCCTTGGAACTATTGATATTTCAAACTAAAATTTACGCTAGAATTAAATTTTGTCTAGCACTCATCCACAAATAATTAGGGAGGGAAATTTTACCACCCTAAAAAATTTTTTTATTTCATTTTAGCTTATCAGTTTTATGATTAGTTTTTTTCTTCAAGAAAATTTTATTTCACGCTTGATGTTTTCTTTCATGGTGCAACTTCAGACAACTCGATTACAAGTTATTTTGTATGGAATTACAATAAAAAGTTTCCATTATTATCACTATCTACATTGTTGGACGCCTACTGTGTCGGCAAATTTGTCCTCGACCCCCCCCCCAAATAAACAGCGAATTGGTCAGCTCCTCAGAAATATTATCTCAGGAATGATCTGCATTCTTCTCACTTTATACAGCTCTTCGATCCGCTAGGCCAATTCACAGGGAGTGTCTGGTATTGAAATAGATGAACAAACAATAAACTGCGTTTTAAGTGTATCTGCCAATGCTGACCAGTTTACTTTCTAATATTATCATTTTGTAACAAGCACTAAGATTAGATTAGATGGCACAGTTACGAAAATCTTTGTGGGCATGTTTCCGGAAAATACATGCCCGTACCTCACATTTCTGGCTGTAGTGTAAAGCCAGATAATATTGTATAGTATTGTATAATATTGTATCAGTGAAGTTAATACTCAATAAGGCAGTGTCTCTGCAACCAATCATTGAGATTTAATAAATAGGACAGTCTTACTTGACAAAATCCGGCATGTTTGAAATGCCTCGTTTACAATGTGACAAACGCATTCTATTAAACCTTTGCAATCATCCTAGCTTGCAAACATCTTCGTACGGCATTTGTTCAATAACTATACCTTTTTTCGCACCCTGGAATTCAAGATATTACATCATTTAATCAGACTTAAGTAAACTGTAAGATTTTAAACCAAGGTCATCAATACAGGACGCACACGTGCTAAATACGACCCGCTTTTCTCTAGGCTAGCCTCTAGCTACAGCTCTGTTGCATTTGTAGATCTTTCTATTGGTTCAATCGGCATTTTTGGTCCTTCCTCTCAGTCTTTTATATAAATGTGTAGCGAACTAAGTTTCGACAAAAAAACATCCTCCACTTCTTGCTCAACAAACTTTCCCAACTAAGACATACGCACAACTTACTTTATATTTTGCCGTAGAGACAATGAATAGACTGATCATGACCTTTCTTTTATAAGAATTGCTTAACTTTTTCTTTTATTTTCTATCAATTTTAATCGTTGTAAGTTGGCATACATCCACAGACTTCCTATATAGTGAGGTTTGTGTTGTAGTAATTAATTATTATCATTATTATTATTATTAGTAAATGTGTAACAAACTAACATTCAATAAAAAACATCTCCATTTCTTGCTCATCAAAAATTACCCCATAATTATACGCACAACTTAGTTGATATTTTAACGCAGAAATAAGGTATGGACTGATCCAGACCAGAAAAAATCAAAATATAGGTCCTCACCTCTCCCTCCCCTATGTCAATGTTGGTCCCACATAAAACGATTTATACCGTGGGCATACACAATAAAAATACACTGTTTTTGCCGTGGGGGGCCAACAATTTTGCAACTGATTGTAGATAACTGGACAGATTTTGAGATCAAGTACGTAGTCATATGATTGGTTGCTTTGTAGGGTCATCCCCCTTTGCATTTAAGCCATCATTTACATATCATCAAAGATTACTATCGTTAATTTTTATAGAAGCTATATAGTTTTGACCAAGCCAATTACCAGGTTTCTAGTATAGAGGAATCCCTCAGAAAAGTCATCCCTCTTTGCATCTAATGCCATCACTTACTGAGGAACCAATCAAAGATGACTATCGTTATTTTTTATGGAAACTGTATAGTTTTGACCAAGCCAATTACCAGGTTTCTAGTATAGAGGAGAGGAATCCCCAAGAAATATGCCCTCATTGGCAGACTTCGACAGCTGTACAGAATATCACATTGGCTACATGACTAGGGAGTTGAATTCAAGTTGATATAATGCAAGTGTTATTTATATACTCAATTACTAATTAATTTATCGATCTATTCCTTAATTATTGTTTTAAATAAAATAATTAAAACTCATTGTTGAGCAGGACAAATATTTTGTGTTTATCCAGCTGCCCTATTGATTAATAAATTTGTCCTCTTTCGTAAGAGGAAAACTTGTCGGCTCGATTCGAAGAGGTGAAAGCGTGAGTCATAAACATTTTGGATTCATAAATTCTATAGTCCGCCGGCAGTTATTTTCAGTAATTTACTGCTTGGGTTAGGAACAGTACCATTGCGTTCTTTCGGCTTTTCAAATGCGCTGTAAACACAGCATTCATAACTGGCATGCTGAATAACGTGGTACATTAAAACGCAATCTTTCCTTCTTCACATAGCACTGTTCCTTTCAATCTTGTTAAAATTGCATTGCTAAGAAAGTATTGACGCAGAATTTTTGGATAGCTAGAATGGGCTATATGGCAATATTCTTGGAGGTGTTTCTGAGCTGTGAGGTGGCAAATATAATAAAATTCACTCACGCTTTCTAACTTCACTGCTACAGAAAACGTTTTTTCATCGAGTGAAAGCATTTTAGCTGTTTCGCCTCTATGAGTGCCATTTACAATCTTCAAGAGTCGTCCTTCAAAGATAAATATAAAAAGCATGAGAAACAAAAATTTTTTTTTAATAGCCGAATCGTTGACGAAAACACAGGGTTATACTTTGTGGGGGTTCAGGATCGAATCCAGCCATATCCAAACAGGGGGGGGGGCAAGAAAGACAAAATTTCCGACAATTGACTGCAAAAAAATAGACCCATTGTTTAACTTATTGTTTCTTCTACTGTTTATCAGGTCAAATTTTCCGATGAAATGATAGTTTGTGGTCCCAGCCCCCCCCCCCCCAATGGCTTCATCCCTGAGGGGGTTGTTCCCTGAAAGTATAACCCTGAATATAAACAGTGGTTCTGGAATGGGTTCGTCAAAGACAATTGTCAATGGTTCGAATCCTGTGCTAGCTTCATTAATAGTTCACGATTTCTTTTAGATAGGAAATCAAGAGAGATCTGTAGAAACGGATTGTAATCTTGAAAGATCAGGTTTTTAGCTCAGAGATGGAGTATAAGAGTATCAGGGTGTTCAAAGCTAATTATCAACGGTTCAAACCCTGCGCTGGTCGTATAAATTGAAGATTGACATAAACACATAACATTGTATACCTGGCTGAGGTATAACTGTCTCTAGATGTGCTTGATCGAGTTTCAAAACATCCCCGCTATCATTCATCTCCACTATTGCAATAAAGGTGTCTTTAATATCCTGAAAAAAGGTTCCAACTATTAGATGCAACGAACAATGTAAAATTCAGTTCACTACATAGAAATAAAATAAAGGAAATGATTGTAATAAACGCTTTGTCCTGGAAAAAGGTACGTTGCCGTTTTTCCTCGAAAGAGCGCTCCCCTTGAAAGAAGGCACTCTCGAATGAGCGCCCTCTCCCTTGAAGTAAATATTTTTAAATGATCTCCCCCCTCGATCGAAGTCCCCCTTTCATATTCTCAAACTATTGGGAAATATTCTGTCTTTTATCTACAAAATTAAATGAATGCCCCCCTCGAATGAGCCCCTCCCCACGAAGGCTGACGTTGAAATGAGCGCCCGGGTGCTCTTTGAGGAAGTATAGTACTTCACTGATTAATGTAATTGATTTATTTCATATTAGTTGATAATAAGATTTGCTTGATAAATTTTTTTATACAAGAAAAACCCCCTCAGCTTAAGTATGAAATAAAGTTTACTTAAAAAGTCTACAATAAAAATATCCTAAAACGCTGATCTTCCAGGGGGTCGTGTTTAGAAATTGACTCGGTGTCATCAGTCAGCTTTTAAAGTACTTCTTTAATTCTTTTTGATGTGCCTAATAGATGGGAGTTGTAGAATGTAGAATGCTGTAATAGAAGGGCTGGATACAAGATGTTATATCTTTTATCACGGTTGCCAAACAATCGTAAGAACTAGAGGCCAACATTAAAAGGGCAATCTGCCTGACCCAGAGAAAGAAGAGAAAGGGAAAAAGGTTGGTATTGCTAATAAATATGGATCAAAATCCGGAAAGAGCATAAGGTTCATCGCTCATTCGAGATGTGACTCTGACGCCGTCAACCCCTGTTCAACGCTCTTTGCCCGATCAATAATTTGAATTTAACAGCGAATGACGCAACCCTGAACGATCGATAACAGTTTCAAGCACAATTGACAAGGCAGCTGGAGCTGATTAGCAAGAAAACGAGCCAGATTTCTCTTATCTTATGTCGTTCGATGGAAAGCTTATCCGTGTAATAAATACGTAGAATTAAAAATCTAGGAATATCTTATCAGTTACATGTTTTTTACGGAGTGATAACGTACCATGTATAGAAATTGTAACGAAACGACGCTAGATAGAAAAGCAAAAAGCAACACCAAGGGTATTTCGCCTTCAATTCTTGCTCGATTCCCAGCAGCCATTTATTCATATATATCTATGTCTAGTCTTTCTTCTATCCTTATTAACAACTTCATCTCCGCTCCCTTGCTTTACTTGTCTTTCAAACATGGCTGTCATCCTAGCTGTTTTTCATAACATTCAGTTGCTCTCACAAACGTCCTGATTGCTTTTAGCTTCTTCTTTACATACAATTCACCCTTTGCATTTAACTTGCTGATGATGAGGGCTTCCTCATGGGCTTCTTCATGAGATGAGAACTTCTTCATGAGATGAGAACTTCTTCATGATATGAGAACTTCATCATTAGATGAGAGCTTCTTCATGAGATGAGAACTTCTTCATGAGATGAGAACTTCTTCATGAGATCAGAGCTTCTTCATGAGATCAGAGCTTCTTCATGAGATGAGAACTTCTTCATGAGATGAGAACTTCTTCATGAGATCAGAGCTTCTTCATGAGATGAGAACTTCTTCATGAGATGAGAACTTCTTCATGGGATGAGAACTTCTTCATGAGATGGGAACTTCTTCATGAGATGAGAGCTTCTTCATGAGATGAGAGCTTCTTCATGGGATGAGAACTTCTTCATGGGATGAGAACTTCTTCATGAGATGAGAACTTCTTCATTAGATGAGAGCTTCTTCATGAGATGAGAACTTCTTCATGAGATGAGAGCTTCTTCATGAGATGAGAGCTTCTTCATGAGATGAGAACTTCTTCATGAGATGAGAACTTCTTCATGAGATGAGAACTTCTTCATTAGATGAGAGCTTCTTCATGAGATGAGAACTTCTTCATGAGATGAGAGCTTCTTCATGAGATGAGAGCTTCTTCATGGGATGAGAACTTCTTCATGGGATGAGAACTTCTTCATGAGATGAGAACTTCTTCATTAGATGAGAGCTTCTTCATGAGATGGGAACTTCTTCATGAGATGAGAACTTCTTCATGAGATCAGAGCTTCTTCATTAGATGAGAGCTTCTTCATGAGATGAGAACTTCTTCATGAGATGAGAACTTCTTCATGGGATGAGAACTTCTTCATGAGATGAGAACTTCTTCATTAGATGAGAGCTTCTTCATGAGATGAGAACTTCTTCATGAAATGAGAGCTTTCTTCATTAGATGAGAGCTTCTTCATTAGATGAGAGCTTCTTCATGAGATGAGAACTTCTTCATGAGATGAGAACTTCTTCATTAGATGAGAGCTTCTTCATGAGATGAGAACTTCTTCATGAGATGAGAGCTTCTTCATGAGATGAGAGCTTCTTCATGGGATGAGAACTTCTTCATGAGATGAGAACTTCTTCATGAGATGAGAACTTCTTCATTAGATGACAGCTTCTTCATGAGATCAGAGCTTCTTCATTAGATGAGAGCTTCTTCATGAGATGAGAACTTCTTCATGAGATGAGAACTTCTTCATGGGATGAGAACTTCTTCATGAGATGAGAACTTCTTCATTAGATGAGAGCTTCTTCATGAGATGAGAACTTCTTCATGAGATGAGAGCTTTCTTCATTAGATGAGAGCTTCTTCATTAGATGAGAGCTTCTTCATGAGATGAGAACTTCTTCATGAGATGAGAGCTTCTTCATGAGATGAGAGCTTCTTCATGAGATGAGAACTTCTTCATGAGATGAGAGCTTCTTCATGAGATGAGAGCTTCTTCATGGGATGAGAACTTCTTCATGAGATGAGAACTTCTTCATGAGATGAGAACTTCTTCATTAGATGAGAGCTTCTTCATTAGATGAGAGCTTCTTCATGAGATGAGAACTTCTTCATGAGATGAGAACTTCTTCATGGGATGAGAACTTCTTCATGAGATGAGAGCTTCTTCATGGGATGAGAACTTCTTCATGGGATGAGAACTTCTTCATGAGATGAGAACTTCTTCATGAGATGAGAGCCTCTTCATGAGATGAGAACTTCTTCATGGGATGAGAACTTCTTCATGGGATGAGAACTTCTTCATGAGATGAGAGCTTCTTCATGAGATCAGAGCTTCTTCATGAGATGAGAACTTCTTCATGAGATGAGAACTTCTTCATGAGATCAGAGCTTCTTCATGAGATGAGAGCTTCTTCATGAGATGAGAACTTCTTCATGAGATGAGAACTTCTTCATGAGATCAGAGCTTCTTCATGAGATGAGAACTTCTTCATGAGATCAGAGCTTCTTCATGAGATGAGAGCTTCTTCATGAGATCAGAGCTTCTTCATTAGATGAGAGCTTCTTCATGAGATGAGAACTTCTTCATGAGATGAGAACTACTTCATGAGATGAGAACTTCTTCATGAGATGAGAACTACTTCATGAGATGAGAACTTCTTCATGGGATGAGAACTTCTTCATGGGATGAGAACTTCTTCATGAGATGAGAGCTTCTTCATGAGATCAGAGCTTCTTCATGAGATGAGAACTTCTTCATGAGATGAGAACTTCTTCATGAGATGAGAGCTTCTTCATGAGATGAGAGCTTCTTCATGAGATGAGAACTTCTTCATGAGATGAGAACTTCTTCATGAGATCAGAGCTTCTTCATGAGATGAGAGCTTCTTCATGAGATGAGAACTTCTTCATGAGATGAGAACTTCTTCATGAGATGAGAACTTCTTCATGAGATGAGAACTACTTCATTAGATGAGAACTTCTTCATTAGATGAGAACTTCTTCATTAGATGAGAACTTCTTCATGAGATCAGAGCTTCTTCATGAGATGAGAACTTCTTCATGAGATGAGAACTTCTTCATGAGATGAGAGCTTCTTCATGAGATGAAAACTTCTTCATACGCATGATAACACAGACGTGGCGATCCCCTTTCTAAATTCTTTTCTCTCATCTTGTGTTTTCAAAATTGTGAATTACTTGATAAACGAAATGCCATTGTTATTGGGAGCTAGATTACCCTGTCTCTTTTCCCGTTGTAAATAGCACAAGTAATGTTTATTTGTATCTCTAATGTTAGTTTTGCTTAACTTGTGGATAGAAAGATGAGAACAGCCAGAGTCGCAATAGACTTGCTTTGAATGGCTTATGAACTTTAGTAACAACCATTCTTAGCATGAAAAGAAATAATAAGCATATGGACGAATTTCCATTGGAAAGTGAACAGCAGAATGGTATTTAAATGGTTAACAAACTTCTTTTGAATATGAAATTCAAAAAAATAGAAATTTACCTTGATTATGCCTTTTTTCTTATAATATTTTTCACCAAGCTTTTTTGTTATTACCTTGACAATAATTCCCTTTAAAATATGAAAGGAGTGATGTTATTTTACGCACCGAATGCAATCATAAAGACAATTTTAGATTGCTAAATTTGCAAATCGCATGATAAGCAAAAATACAATGTACCAACTTGATATTTCAAATTTTTCAATATTTTTAACCACAAAACGCCCTCCAGCTTTTGACAACTTATTATCCTTATAACAATATTTGGCTTGAAAAGAAAAAGAAAAAAAGTTGATATTGATCGCTGCTCTTCCAAATGGTCGCGTTTTGGTCCTGTTCAAGGTTCAACAGATACTCTTTCAGACCATTAAGTGATTCTTCTTCTCGAACTTTGTCAGGGATATCATTCCAGCTGTTTACACCAGAGAAGTAGAATCTTCGTCTGCATATTCTAACCTAGTTTTGGTAATTTGCAGATCTCTCCCACAAATTACCCACAGAAGAGATTTCAAGCATGCGAAGTTATAATTGCGATGTATTATTCCATTTTCATGTTATGTGAAATGACAAAATCTTCAATAGGTTAACGATTTTTGACACCCTCCTCACCCATAAGCATTAGCGATTTGAAGATAAAATGCAGATTATAATGTTTAAGGAGCTGATCATAGAGAAATGACAACTGTATCTGAACTCCATACATGAGAACTCTCTAACCAAAAGACGTATATACGAGGTTACATGGGCGGATTACATACGGGACTTCATGTACATACAGGATACTAATTATACTAATTATGTGAACATTACATCCCTCCCTTACTGAATATAAAATCGCTAATGTTTATAAATCTTAAAATCATCAAAGTTAAATTCAAAGAGTTTTTTATTTAAGCAGCGTAAGTGTTTTTATTTGTAGTCCTTTATCTACGTTTATGTACAGTAAATATTGTTGCCATACCGGTGTACTGGCTGACGACTTCTAATCGGGTACCTTACTTGAGGTTGTTCTTCTTGATCAGGAATAGCATCATCATGATCATCACCAAAATCCAAACAAATTTCTTCTGTGCCACCATTATCCATATAAACTTTATCATCAGGTAATACTTTGAAATGTGAAACATTGCGAGTTATGAAATGTCCATTTCTGCTGACTGTAACACGGGATCCTTTTCTTTCAGTTACACGATAAGGTTTGGGACAAAAGTTAGTTGATAATTTGTTGACTTTCTTTTGACGAACAAGTACTGTATCTCCACTTTTTAGGTCAGAGGGCTTTGCTCTGCGTGCTCTGTCTGCATTTTCTTTCATTTGGGATTTAGCTTTCCCATCCTTTTCTCGAAGATTTTCGTCAATGTTTTCATGTATTTCGGAGAAAACTTCAGGTAGTTTGGTACAAATTTGCCTGTTGAATAGCAGCTGAGAAGGCGATTTTCCTGTAGTGGAATGCGGTGTAGCTCTGTAGTTCATAAGAAACTTGAATATATCGCGTTTCCAGTTTTTATTTTCTGCAACAGCAGTGCGAATTGATTTTTCGAGAGGTTTCATAAAGTTTTCAACCTGTCCATTTCCTTGAGGAGAAAGTGGAATGCTAGGGCGATGGTTTGCACCAATTTCTTTCATAAAGTTGTAAAATTCTCTTCCAGGGAAGGGGGGTCCATTGTCACTACGAACGAAATGAGGGATACCATGAGTAGCGAATATTCTTTCCAATTTGGGCAAAGTAGCACTAGCAGACGTAGAATTTACAAAGTCTACTTCAGGAAATTTGGAATAAGCATCGATAACGACTAGCAGGTACTGTCCATCTGGGAAAGGTCCGCAGAAATCGATATGTACGGTATGCCACGGTGAGGGTGGAAGGGCGTTCATCTTCAGGGGCTCAGGACGACTATCTTGGCCTACAGCGTGACACGGAACACAACGAGAAATGCGCTCACCAACTTGTTTATCGATTTGAGGAAACCAGACTTTGGTTCTCAGGAGGCGTTTGGTCTTTACAAGTCCCTGATGTCCTTCGTGCGCGATTTCGATGGCTTTCGCACGAATAGAGGAAGGTAAAATCAGACGTGAACCACGTAAAATAACGTTGTGTTTGTCATTAATCGTAAGTTCATCTTTCAGTTTACTGTAAAGTTTCAATTCTGCAATATCAACTTCACCGCTGTGTGTCATTTTTGACAGTTCATGCCAAGAGTTATTTCGGATAATCTCCACAAGTCTCTGCAGGGTAGCATCTGTAGATGTCGCGTGTTGAATTTCTGACAATGACATCGCTTTTGGCACAGCATGTTCCGTAAGAAAGTTGACATATTGTTCCGCAATGTTTTCGAATTGAATGTTGTTGACATTAGGCCTTGCCTGTAAATGATGCGAGAGAAAATCGGACGGATTGGCGGTACCTTTCAAGTATACAACGTCAAAGTCAAAATCTTGAACGCGGAGATACCAGCGTTCAATGCGGGCGGGCGGTCTTGATGCGGGATTGTGAAGAATCATCTGTATAGGCTTGCAATCAGTGAGAAGGGTAAATTTTCCTCCGGATAAATACAAATGTAATTTCTCCATGGCCCAAACAATTGCTAATGCTTCTCTTTCCGTTTGAGAATAACGTTGTTCAACGTCAGAGAGAGAACGGCTTATGTATGCAACAATTTTGCGATCTTGTTTTCCTGGGGTAAACTGAGATAATATCGCGGATAATCCAAACGGAGAAGCATCTGTAACGAGTTCAGTACGTTTTGAATTATCGAAGTAGGACATAACAGTTGAGCTTGTGAGGGCTGATTTTACTTCGTCAAAAGCGTGTTCGTGTTCAGTTTTCCACTGAAACGGCGTGTTTTTCTTTATGAGCTCTCTGAGCGGGTGCGTAAGGTCGCTGAAGTTTTTGATAAACTTTGAGCAATATGTGGCCATGCCAAGGAAACTTCGAAGGCCAGACTGCGTGGTAGGAGCAGGGGCACTTTTGATAGCTTCAACTTTGATAGGGTCAGCTGAGATTCCTTTAGCTGAGAACACGAATCCGAAGAATGTTAGTTGATCTTTATTAAATTCGCATTTTTCCTTGTTAAGTGTTAGACCACGAGATGAAAAACGTTGAAAAACTTGTCGGAGAGCGTCATCATGTTCTTTTTGGTTAGCTCCAAAAACTATAACATCGTCGCTGATGTTAAGCGTATGCGGTATATCCCGGAGTTGTTCTGCAATCACGTTTTGGAAAATTTCGCTAGCGGAAGAAGTTCCAAAGTTTAGCGTACGGTAGCGGCGTAGACCTTTATGAGTCTGAAACGTTGTAATATAACGGCTTTCTGCGTCGAGCAATAATTGGTGATAGCCTGAACGCAAGTCAAGTTTTGAGAAAACTTTCGCACCATTTAGTGTATGTACTAAATCGTCAACAGTTGGCGTAGGGTGGCGTTCGCGAAGTATCGCGCGGTTTGCCATCCGCATGTCAACGCAAATACGAACATCGCCATCTTTCTTCGGTATGACTACCAAGGGAGAAATCCAGGGCGTTGGACCATCTACTTTTTCGATTATTCCTTGCAATTCCAGCTTTTCAAGAGCGGCAGTGACTTGTTGACGCATGTGGAAAGGAATTTTTCTGGGCGGTTGAGCGATAGGCGTAACATTGTTATCAATGTGCAGTTTCACGGCGTGATCTTTGAGCTGGCCAATACCATCAAAAATATTTGGAAATTCGGCAATCAGAGTTTCGTGTTGCGAAATTTGCGGTTGAACGGTGTGAACATCAACGGTAACCAGACCTAAACTAGATGCAGTTTTATAGCTAAGCAAGCAGCCATAATTTCCAGGTACCGCATGGATTGTAGAAACACTAACACGATTTTTAGATTCAACCCGTGCTTCGAACTGTCCTAACAATTTCAGATTTGACGCGGCACCATATGCAAAAAGACGGGCGTTCGAAGGCTTCAATGTTATTGTAGCTGATTTCTGAATTTTAGCTAGGGTAGACTCATCTATTATATCAATTGCGGCTCCAGTGTCCACCACCATATCAATAGGAACATCGTTGATTTTAACGCTAGCTTTGGGCGTTGTCTTGTTATCCGTTGTAACGGTGAATAAATACTCATCTGCGTCAGAGAAATCTGTGGCACGTGTTGCAACATGACGCACATTTTGAGGGCGGTGTGGAGAATTCGCTTGAATTTTCTGAGGCTGTTTGTTACTGCTACTGCGACAGCATTTGGCAAAATGGTTGAGTTTTCCACACTTCCTGCAATCTTTTCCGCGGGCGGGACAAGGATTGGTGTTGTGCGGCCAATTTCCTCCACAGTTACGACAAACAGATTTTGTAGGATTTGTACTATTTCTATGTGAATTATCTCTTGCAAATCGAGATGTAGACTGTCTACGACGGTTGGTAACCATATTTACAGCGGAATCTGAAATATGTGTAGAAGATAGTGATTCTTCGATGCCTGTAGCTTGAGCTTCGCTTATTTCAAAGGCGCGTCCTTTAGCTAGCAGTTTTTCCAACGTGAGGTCGGTTTCCAGAAGTGCGAATCTACGAAGACGTTTCGACAAACAGTTCTGAATAAGAACGGATTTGATTTCGTGGTTTATTTCTGGAAAATCACATGTTGCGGCGAGTTTCCGCAAGCATGTCGCGTACTGATCCAAAGTTTGTCCAGCGGTTTGTACAGTCGTACGAAACTTGAAGATTTCGAAGTCAAGATTTTTCTTTGGTGAAAAATATGCATCCAGCTTTGTTAATGCGGTTGTATAATCGTTGGTGTCCCCTGTATTGGCTAACGTCTCAAAAATTTCTTGAGTGGACTCTCCAGCTTGATAAAGCAGTAACGCACGTTTCTGGGCGTTGTCTTTAATTCCGAGCGCGGCGAGATACGTTTCAAAGCGTTTCTTCCAGGTGGACCATCTTGGCGCTATAGAATTCGGTTCTGATAGCGGATCAAACGGTGGTAAAGGATGAAGATCTATTCTACCAGTAGCCATAGCTTTGGTACCGGGTTTTCAGTGAGTTTTAAAATTTATCCTCGTCGCCAATATAATGTTTAAGGAGCTGATCATAGAGAAATGACAACTGTATCTGAACTCCATACATGAGAACTCTCTAACCAAAAGACGTATATACGAGGTTACATGGGCGGATTACATACGGGACTTCATGTACATACAGGATACTAATTATACTAATTATGTGAACATTACACAGATCACAAACCTTAGTTATCCAGTTTTCTGCCTTTTTTATCTTGCTTTGTTTGGTTTTGTTTTCCTGTGAAAAGAACGAACATAAATAAATAAATACCAAATACCGTTTGGGACCACCTTAACGTCCTCAACTGTAGGGGACAACTCTCGAAAAAGCCTCCTCGATTTCAATCTATCATCACCCCCGTCTACTTTTTTGCCCCGTTATTCACCTTAGTTACCCACGTAACCCTCTCCAATAGAAAAATGAATGCCTCCATGTATAAGGCAGATAACATAAATGCGCTGGTGACAAAGGAAAGAATAATGAATTGTTATTCTGATCGAAAAATAATCTTATCCATCTATCAGATGGATTTCTTCATTTCCTAAAACTGTGTATTAAAGAAAATGTTATAAAAGAGTAAATCTAACGAAAAAGCAGCTTGCAGACTCGAACAAGTAGCTTTAAGTAAGTAACCGTAGAACTGTGATACGTTGGCCTTTGCAAATGATGAACCTTGGTGCTATTGAAAGGTTGTTATATATTTTGAAGACAAATATGCCAAATTTTCATTTTCATTTTAAGATAGAAAACTCTCATCTTGCGTGCAAAGAGTAAGGTAAATTAAAAGTAATTTTCAGGGCTAAAATCTCTCTTTTTAAGCACCTTTTTCGAATTAACTTCTCTATTCAAAGGAATGTGTTATTGCTGTCCTTGCACGAAGGCCTAAGAAAACTTGATAAATACCCTGCCACAATAACTAATGCAGAAGAGAACATTTCACTTTCAATAGCTCTGTGCCAATTTTGAAAAAAACAATTGCTTCAAAATTTATGTATTTTCCCTCAGATCATAGTCTGTCTTTTGTTATATCGTCCCTTAACCAAGGCCAAGCTATCAAATAGATTCACAAATATAAGACAGATTACCTCGACAATTTCTTCCAGGGCTGATTTTCTTTTTTGGCTTTTTTTACTTGCAGGAAAATAAAAACTTATACTCAGAATTAATCAATCCAATCAGTGTTAATGTTTGGAACAAGATTAAGATGTATTCTGTGTTTGAGACATCAGATGGAAAAAGCATCTTTAATATGATTTTAAGGATGAAAGCCACGACGAGCCACAGTTGACAGATAAATAAGAAGAGTAAAAAAAAAGACATTTCTTATATTTCATTTCCTTTCGACACATTCATATAAACAGGCCAGTGAAGACTTAATCACTTAGTCTGTGTTTGATCTTAACATGTCTACCCCCCATAAAACCCAGGGGTTAGCTAGTTCAATGGGTTTTAAAAACAAATTAATTAGAACAGCTCAAAGTATCTCTAATATACTCTCTAATACCTTCTTTGATCATTCTTACGACGCACTATAGCATCAACTTGAGATAAGCTTTGTAACACAGCTTACCTTGAAAATACAGACGATGTACTAGATGAAGCTTCGGGTTTCTTTTTTACGACACTACTTAAAGGATTATTCGCAGATTCCAGAGTTTGTTTGCTGAAATATAAGAAAATTAAACTGAAATCAAATATGTAATAAAATATAATGGTCTGACTAAATATGTAATAAAACTCTGGATTGACTGAACGGACTTTCATTTCACGTTTAGGGAGCATTCTGCCACCCATTCTTCACTTTTAAGTGTTGGATAAATTGTTTTTACAGGATAAGAGTTGATAATATTGATAAATTGTTTGAAAACGTGGCATTCCAAAGATATTACTCACCGATCAGTCGTTTCATTTTTAGATGAAGATGATGTTGGCTTTGAAAAATTCAATGAAACTGCAAAAGAGAACATGAAGTAACTAAATCAGAGAAAAAGGAATCAGAAAAGTATTTGATATGGAATAAAAAAAATCAAACCTATAGAAAACGTAATCTCCTTATAAAAAGTGATGCAAATGAAATCAAAAGAAATGAAACACAAATTCAACAATTTTGGAAATAATAGATAGATAAAAAAAAAAAATATATAAATGAATAAATAAATAGATAAATCGATCGATCAATCAAGCAATCAATCAATCAGCCAACTAATCAATCAATCAGTCAATTGAAATGCAAATCAAAGAGCCTACGAATGAGTCCATCAATGAGTCAATCAGTCAACCAACCAACCAATCAATCAATCAATCAATCAGTCAATTAATCAATCAATCAGCTAATCAATCGATCAAGTTCTTAACTGGTTACAACTTACTTTTTTCCTCTTCACTTGATCTTTGCAATTCTGTAAACTCGTTTTCCGGCTAAAAGTACAATAATTTGGCGATCAAAACAATCCGAATTTGTGAGCTGAAAAAATTCACTTAATCGTCTTGCAAGCAAAACAACCATTTTATTTAAAGAATTTTGAATCAAATGTGTTCTTTAATAATCGTAAAATTACACCAGGCATTTTGAAGATGAATAAAAAGATAATGAAATTGCAAGAAAAATGTAAGCTATGCAAGCATCATGTGGGTGTTTTGACAACAGCCACGTTAGATATCGGCCCTATGCATACATTTTTATTGAAACAGTTTAAAGTCGATTTTCTTCTTATTTGTAACAATTATCTTTTGCTGATTGTTAAGCCGTGGATATTTTAGTTTTCTATAAACTGACAAAATCCTCACTTTTTCCGATTCCTTTTCCTTAGCTTTTTCGATCTGTTTCTCTAAAAATTTCGCTGAAACGAAAGTTTTACATTTATTATTTAATCTTGGGAATAATTGGGAATAAAAATAACAGCACGCTATCTTGCAAAAATGTGAAATTAAAAAATAAAAAGAAAGCAATTTCCAGACAAAAAAATAGTTGAATAGTTTTACAGGATGGTGGAACTTAGTGCTGAGGTTTACTAAAGGTGGAAAAATAAAAAAACGCTTGGGTTACTTGTATAGTTCCTTTTACTTAGTGGTAAGATCAGGCTGGTCTTCTTGTGCCTCCCGGAAGAAGATAGGGCCAGGATCTATCTAGGCCTTAACCCTCCCTAAAATGGCAACTCTATCTAGCTCAAACTCACCCATTCGCTCATGGTCATCCATCTCCATTTTCTCTTTCTTTGCAACCGACTACAAGAAAACAAAACCCAATCTTAGCTACCTTAAAACCCTAAAGTTACGCATAAATTCTTGAATTATGTAATGTAAAATAACCAGATTGCAATGGTTAAACCTCTACTTTGGTTCGAACCAATGTAGCACCCTATCAATATAAGATCTCTGATTCCGGAATATATATGAGTTGCTCCTACGTAGCTCCAAAAATACGTTTAAAAGAGGAACTTCATCCTGTCAGATGAAGGTTGATTAATTTAGCCAATAACTCAAAGAAATGATATAATCCTACTTCTTGTCTTTTGATGGCTTCTGGATCTCTGTCTATGTATGTAACATACCATCCTTTTGGGGTTTCATCAACTACACAGTAACCTGTTAAACAGATTAAATTCAATTACCTAAGCGGGGCGCTCATTTAAAAAGCAGACTTCGAGGGGAGGCAGTCATTCGAGGGAAGGCTTATTTTAAAATCTCTTTTGAGGGTTCTCTTTTGAGGGTTTTGAGCGTTCTAACTTCATTTCATGATCATACAGGCACAATATTTCCCAATAGTTGTAAGTGGACACATAAATGCAACAATTAAAAACATGTAATTATAAGGAAAAGGGTCAGTCAAAAACCATATTAAGATAAAAAGATTACAAAGTAATATGAAGGAAAGGGTTAGGAAACAAGGAAAGGGTTACGAAAATGTCCTCTTCGTTAATGCATGGCCACACATTCGGTTTTATTGATATAGCATGCTTATCTGAATGTCTTGGTTTGTCTTGGATTCATTCCCTCGTTATCATTAGCAAATCGTTATTTGAGAAAGTGCTAATTCTAGGGGGTGCTCATTCAAAAATATTCATTTTAGGGGGGCGCTGATTCAAGGAAATATGGCAAACGCAAATAAAATTCTTCCATCTCCCACAAAATGGTGAAAATTTCTGACATAATAAGCAAAATTTCAATTGGATCTAATTTTATGCATGACCATCGGGAATTGATAGCATGTCTTATCAAGGACTTAAAACTGTTTCCACATTTAGTAATCATCATTAAAATGTATTCAATACCTTCTTTTCCAAGCCATTTCACAAACTCTGTCAGTGTTTCCCACTAAAAAGAAGCATTTAATGATAAAAACACAATGTTTTAAAAATAAAAAATATTGTTAAGTGATATAGAGTTGATGGAAATATTTGATAAACTAAACTCTGTAATCCCATGCGATACCAAACCAACCACAATTTTGCTGTTTTCTTAACTGTTATTTTCAGAAAGTTAATTTCAGTTTGCAATGCAACATATTTTACACAACATATTAAGGCAGTCAGTTTTTCTCTCCTTACTTCTCTCCTTTTTTCTTTTTTATCTTTTTATAATTTCCTTCTGATCAGGATTCCTCCTCAGTACCCATTCCCCAACCTCAAAAGGGCAGCTGGGTTGGCTGAACAGTTCTAGTGGAGAAATGGTCCAGCTGTTGTCTCGCACTGCAAACTCTAGGCTCATTGGTTTTCAGACCTGACTTCTCCACACCACTGCCACTGTCTACAACACTCTCTGCATTTGTTGTTAAAAGATTTTATTGTTAACTGTAAGTAATTAACAATAGAAATAACCCATTTGCATAATCAACAAAAGCCAAGTATATAAGGCAATCTCAATTCGATTCAATTTCTAATCTCATTTCAATTCAATGGCAATCTCAATTCACTTCAACCAACAAATAAAAACGCTTTATACATAATAATGATACATAATAATCTATGTATTTCCATTACCTGTGTTGAATTCATGTGAGTATGGTTCCTATCACTAATGTACTCTTGATAGACAATATTGCAATGAACTCTCTTTGTGCCTGTAATACAATATAAGGGCAATAAAACTTATAATCTATTGTTTCTCATGGTAGGGGGAGGGAATAGAAGGGGCGTGCATATCAGCAAATTTGCAATAGAAAAGGTGGGGTGCTAATAAAAAAAGGGCTGCATGCTGGTGATATTTTTGTTCTTAATTAATCTAAATGGTGGTGGAGTACAATGAGTGGTGGCATGGTTACTTTTTTATTTAATTTTTTGTGTGTTCTGGTCTCGACCAACTTGTAAAATTTAATAGAAGGGGGCATTAATAAGCAATGGGAGGAGAGCAAATTCTCCTGAAATTGATGCATGGGGGTGATCCTGTAGAGACACTAGAGTGCATCAGAGTTTCCAGCCAGCTTCTAATGTAATTAGACTAACCAACAAAAACCTATATTGATGTCAGTTAGATATATGGGATGATATACAGCAGGTCCTCAATCATCCCAACCCATTGATGCTGAAATTTCAAATTTGAGGGCTAGAGTTTCAAAGTTTCAAGGTTATCCTCATTTTTTGTATTAAACAGCTTTCAAGAACAAACCAATCTGGATAATCTAGGGTTTGCATGGAAGGGAGGGATTTCTTTCAAGTTTGTGAAATCAAATAATCATCACATTAGAAAATTGAGGAAAATAAATCAAGTATGAACTGTGCTATTTTTAACTAATTAATTTAAAAATGTGAATTTAAAATGGTTGCATGAGAATAGTTTTAAGAGAAACAAGATCATGGCTATCATACCCCATTGACGATTCAGGAGATGTAAGAAATCATCTAAAAATTCTCTGAAAAGCAATCAGTTTATCATTTTTAGTCATTTTATTGTAATCATAATTATAATCAAAAGATAGTAAACATTCCATTTGATACAAGTAAGTATTTTGCAGTAACTTTCACAGTATCTCTGAATCAATATTGATCAGACAAGGGCAAGTGTAGTTAAATTCTATGATGGGGGTGCAATTAAGAGGGTGCAAGTACCCACTGTCTTTTGGTATGACATTTATTCCAAAGTTTAACATCCATATTAAAGTTAATCTTTTGCAAAAATGTGCAACTGCCTGCACCTAGCTTGACAGCTTGGGGAGAAGGGTTTTGCTGATCAAGGCCCAACTGTTAGGTAGAATAAACTGCAAGGGTCTTGGAACATGCTCTTAAGTAAGCACCCTCGTGCAATCCTGCTGGCAAATATAATGAATTTTATGGTTTATAATTCTGATCCTTACTTTGAGAATGCATCTAGAAATTTATCTGGATTATCAGCAAAAAGAAGCAATTGCCTTTGATGTGATTCTGACATACAATGGCATTTGAAGCCATTCTAAAAGATAAATGATAAAATTGTTATTCCTACAAGCTTACATATGATTTGAATGATCTAAAATAAACATAAAACCTCTCTTGATTCTTCATGTCAATGGTTTTCCTTAGAAAATTGTACATTTAGAACGAAACAGTAATATAATCTATAGCTACTATTTTTTAAATTTAGTACATATTTCATTCAACATAAATTAATTTTTTAGTCTTGTTCGTTGGTTGTTAACATCGAAGAATAAGTAAGAACAAAATTATGTTCCAAATTACATTGATAATTTCTACTTGCAACCTGATTCAGATTAGGGTAGCTTTTTATGTGGAACCTCAAGAGGGCCCAGGTTGGAAAATATGCCTGTTTTTTCCTAGGCGTAGTTGCGACCAACAACAATTTTTCCGCTGCGACGTGCGAGCAAAGCCAATTTCGCGCCAACATGCGACAAAATCTAAGGAGTTTCTATCAAAACCAAGCCAATATTTAATGAGCTTCGTGTGTTATTACCCCTTTCCCTTCTTATTAGTACTTCATTCAAGTTGAGCCAGCCCCCATTGTTTGCCGTCAAAATGTTTGTTTTAAAAAAGGCGTGTAACCCCTATATTTTACTACTTCATGTAATAAAATTAGGTGCGACAAATGGTAAGGGGCGGTGCGACACTTGACATCAAAGGAA